>CAJQGB010000103.1:0-161981 GCA_905475315.1 Autographa pulchrina | reverse complement strand
GCATATAAATTGTAATTCTGTATAAATAACTGTTAATTTTGTACTGAAAAAAGTAGTTTTTAGATCATAACTTTAATTTTTTTATATTACACCTAGTCTAGTTTATTACACGGTTAGCTAGCCCTCGCCGAGGCGCTTCTAACGACACCACCCACGTGCGGCTAGCTCGCAAAAAAACGCGAAAAATTGACCTTTCGTTGATTTTCTTAGTTCACTGAAATCCACCTGTATAGAAACGAAACCGCCATACATACGAAAACACTTTTAGAAGAAATCTCGTACTACTGCGCTGTTTTCGCTTCTATCACCTTACCTTGGCTCCGTCCAACCCCTAGGCCGCGTTTTATACCGTCTAGGTGCGAAATAATTACATATCATAACATAAAATTGTCCCAAAATAAACGTTTTTTTTTCATAAAATTAATTAAAATTTCATTGTTTTGCGCTAATTACTTGTACTGATTAGCGATTCAACTTTGCTCATTTGTCGGGGCCGGTGTCTAGATCGCATTGTGCGCTTCGAAACCACCAGTTTCGGCATATAAATTGTAATTCTGTATAAATAACTTGTTAATTTTGTACTGAAAAAGTAGTTTTTAGATCATAACTTTAATTTTTTTATATTACACCTAGTCTAGTTTATTACACGGTTAGCTAGCCCTCGCCGAGGGCGCTTCTAACGACACCACCCACGTGCGGCTAGCTCGCAAAAAAACGCGAAAAATTGACCTTTCGTTGATTTTTCTTAGTTCACTGAAAATCCACCTGTATAGAACGAAACCGCCATATCATACGAAAACACTTTTAGAAGAAATCTCGTACTACTGCGCTGGTTTTCGCTTCTATCACCTTACCTTGGCTCCGTCCAACCCCTAGGCGCGTTTTAATACCGTCTAGGTGCGAAATAATTACATATCATAAACATAAAATTGTCCCAAAATAACGTTTTTTTTTCATAAAATTAATTAAATTTCATTGTTTTGCGCTAATTACTTGTACTGATTAGCGATTCAACTTTGCTCATTTGTCGGGGCCGGTGTCTAGATCGCATTGTGCGCTTCGAAACCACCAGTTTCGGCATATAAATTGTAATTCTGTATAAATAACTGTTAATTTTGTACTGAAAAAGTAGTTTTTAGATCATAACTTTAATTTTTTTATATTACACCTAGTCTTAGTTTATTACACGGTTAGCTAGCCCTCGCCGAGGCGCTTCTAACGACACCACCCACGTGCGGCCTAGCTCGCAAAAAAACGCGAAAAATTGACCTTTCGTTGATTTTCTTAGTTCACTGAAATCCACCTGTATAGAACGAAACCGCCATACATACGGAAAACACTTTTAGAAGAAATCTCGTACTACTGCGCTGTTTTCGCTTCTATCACCTTACCTTGGCTCCGTCCAACCCCTAGGCGCGTTTTATACCGTCTAGGTGCGAAAATAAATTACATAATCATAACATAAAAATTGTCCCAAAATAACGTTTTTTTTTCATAAAAACTTAATTAAATTTTCATTGTTTTTGCGCTAATTACTTGTACTGATTAGCGATGTCAACTTTGCTCATTTGTCGGGGGCCGGTGTCTAGATCGCATTGTGCGCTTCGAACCACCAGTTTCGGCATATAAATTGTAATTCTGTATAAATAACTGTTTAATTTTGTACTGAAAAAAGTAGTTTTTAGATCATAACTTTAATTTTTTATATTACACCTAGTCTAGTTTATTAACACGGTTAGCTAGCCCTCGCCGAGGCGCTTCTAACGACACCACCCACGTGCGGCTAGCTCGCAAAAAAACGCGAAAAATTGACCTTTCGTTGATTTTCTTAGTTCACTGAAAATCCACCTGTATAGAACGAAACCGCCATACATACGAAAAACACTTTTAGAAGAAATCTCGTACTACTGCGCTGTTTTCGCTTCTATCACCTTACCTTGGCTCCGTCCAACCCCCTAGGCGCGTTTTTATACCGTCTAGGTGCGAAATAATTACATATCATAACATAAAATTGTCCAAAATAACGTTTTTTTTTCATAAAATTAATTAAATTTCATTGTTTTTGCGCTAATTACTTGTTACTGATTAGCGATTCAACTTTGCTCATTTTGTCGGGGGCCGGTGTCTAGATCGCATTGTGCGCTTCGAAACCACCAGTTTCGGCATATAAATTGTAATTCTGTATAAATAACTGTTTAATTTTTGTACTGAAAAAAGTAGTTTTTAGATCATAACTTTAATTTTTTATATTACACCTAGTCTAGTTTATTACACGGTTAGCTAGCCCTCGCCGAGGCGCTTCTAACGACACCACCCACGTGCGGCTAGCTCGCAAAAAACGCGAAAAATTGACCTTTCGTTGATTTTCTTAGTTTCACTGAAATCCACCTGTATAGAACGAAAACCGCCATACATACGAAAACACTTTTAGAAGAAATCTCGTACTACTGCGCTGTTTTCGCTTCTATCACCTTACCTTGGCTCCGTCCAACCCCTAGGCGCGTTTTATACCGTCTAGGTGCGAAATAATTACATATCATAACATAAAATTGTCCCAAAAATAACGTTTTTTTTTCATAAAATTAATTAAATTTCATTGTTTTTGCGCTAATTTACTTGTACTGATTAGCGATTCAACTTTGCTCATTTGTCGGGGCCGGTGTCTAGATCGCATTGTGCGCTTCGAAACCACCCAGTTTCGGCATATAAATTGTAATTCTGTATAAATAACTGTTAATTTTGTACTGAAAAAGTAGTTTTTTAGATCATAACCTTTAATTTTTTATATTACACCTAGTCTAGTTTATTACACGGTTAGCTAGCCCTCGCCGAGGCGCTTCTAACGACACCACCCACGTGCGGCTAGCTCGCAAAAAAACGCGAAAAATTGACCTTTCGTTGATTTTCTTAGTTCACTGAAATCCACCTGTATAGAACGAACCCGCCATACATACGAAAACACTTTTAGAAGAAATCTCGTACTACTGCGCTGTTTTCGCTTCTATCACCTTACCTTGGCTCCGTCCAACCCCTAGGCGCGTTTTTATACCGTCTAGGTGCGAAATAATTACATATCATAACATAAAATTGTCCAAAAATAACGTTTTTTTTTCATAAAATTAATTAAATTTTCATTGTTTTGCGCTAATTACTTGTACTGATTAGCGATTCAACTTTGCTCATTTGTCGGGGGCCGGTGTCTAGATCGCATTGTGCGCTTCGAAACCACCAGTTTGTCGGCATATAAAATTGTAAATTCTGTATAAATAACCTGTTAATTTTGTACTGAAAAAGTAGTTTTTAGATCATAACTTTAATTTTTTATATTACACCTAGTCTAGTTTATTACACGGTTAGCTAGCCCTCGCCGAGGCGCTTCTAACGACACCACCCACGTGCGGCTAGCTCGCAAAAAACGCGAAAAATTGACCTTTCGTTGATTTTCTTAGTTCACTGAAATCCACCTGTATAGAACGAAACCGCCATACATACGAAAACACTTTTAGAAGAAATCTCGTACTACTGCGCTGTTTTCGCTTCTATCACCTTACCTTGGCTCCGTCCAACCCCTAGGCGCGTTTTATACCGTCTAGGTGCGAAATAATTACATATCATAACATAAAATTGTCCAAAATAACGTTTTTTTTTCATAAAATTAATTAAATTTCATTGTTTTGCGCTAATTACTTGTACTGATTAGCGATTCAACTTTGCTCATTTGTCGGGGCCGGTGTCTAGATCGCATTGTGCGCTTCGAAACCACCAGTTTCGGCATATAAATTGTAATTCTGTATAAATAACTGTTAATTTTGTACTGAAAAAGTAGTTTTTAGATCATAACTTTAATTTTTTATATTACACCTAGTCTAGTTTATTACACGGTTAGCTAGCCCTCGCCGAGGCGCTTCTAACGACACCACCCACGTGCGGCTAGCTCGCAAAAAACGCGAAAAATTGACCTTTCGTTGATTTTCTTAGTTCACTGAAATCCACCTGTATAGAACGAAACCGCCATACATACGAAAACACTTTTAGAAGAAATCTCGTACTACTGCGCTGTTTTCGCTTCTATCACCTTACCTTGGCTCCGTCCAACCCCTAGGCGCGTTTTATACCGTCTAGGTGCGAAATAATTACATATCATAACATAAAATTGTCCAAAATAACGTTTTTTTTTCATAAAATTAATTAAATTTCATTGTTTTGCGCTAATTACTTGTACTGATTAGCGATTCAACTTTGCTCATTTGTCGGGGCCGGTGTCTAGATCGCATTGTGCGCTTCGAAACCACCAGTTTCGGCATATAAATTGTAATTCTGTATAAATAACTGTTAATTTTGTACTGAAAAAGTAGTTTTTAGATCATAACTTTAATTTTTTATATTACACCTAGTCTAGTTTATTACACGGTTAGCTAGCCCTCGCCGAGGCGCTTCTAACGACACCACCCACGTGCGGCTAGCTCGCAAAAAACGCGAAAAATTGACCTTTCGTTGATTTTCTTAGTTCACTGAAATCCACCTGTATAGAACGAAACCGCCATACATACGAAAACACTTTTAGAAGAAATCTCGTACTACTGCGCTGTTTTCGCTTCTATCACCTTACCTTGGCTCCGTCCAACCCCTAGGCGCGTTTTATACCGTCTAGGTGCGAAATAATTACATATCATAACATAAAATTGTCCAAAATAACGTTTTTTTTCATAAAATTAATTAAATTTCATTGTTTTGCGCTAATTACTTGTACTGATTAGCGATTCAACTTTGCTCATTTGTCGGGGCCGGTGTCTAGATCGCATTGTGCGCTTCGAAACCACCAGTTTCGGCATATAAATTGTAATTCTGTATAAATAACTGTTAATTTTGTACTGAAAAAGTAGTTTTTAGATCATAACTTTAATTTTTTATATTACACCTAGTCTAGTTTATTACACGGTTAGCTAGCCCTCGCCGAGGCGCTTCTAACGACACCACCCACGTGCGGCTAGCTCGCAAAAAAACGCGAAAAATTGACCTTTCGTTGATTTTCTTAGTTCACTGAAATCCACCTGTATAGAACGAAACCGCCATACATACGAAAACACTTTTAGAAGAAATCTCGTACTACTGCGCTGTTTTCGCTTCTATCACCTTACCTTGGCTCCGTCCAACCCCTAGGCGCGTTTTATACCGTCTAGGTGCGAAATAATTACATATCATAACATAAAATTGTCCAAAATAACGTTTTTTTTTCATAAAATTAATTAAATTTCATTGTTTTGCGCTAATTACTTGTACTGATTAGCGATTCAACTTTGCTCATTTGTCGGGGCCGGTGTCTAGATCGCATTGTGCGCTTCGAAACCACCAGTTTCGGCATATAAATTGTAATTCTGTATAAATAACTGTTAATTTTGTACTGAAAAAGTAGTTTTTAGATCATAACTTTAATTTTTTATATTACACCTAGGTCTAGTTTATTACACGGTTAGCTAGCCCTCGCCGAGGCGCTTCTAACGACACCACCCACGTGCGGCTAGCTCGCAAAAAACGCGAAAAATTGACCTTTCGTTGATTTTCTTAGTTCACTGAAATCCACCTGTATAGAACGAAACCGCCATACATACGAAAACACTTTTAGAAGAAATCTCGTACTACTGCGCTGTTTTCGCTTCTATCACCTTACCTTGGCTCCGTCCAACCCCTAGGCGCGTTTTATACCGTCTAGGTGCGAAATAATTACATATCATAACATAAAATTGTCCAAAATAACGTTTTTTTTTCATAAAATTAATTAAATTTCATTGTTTTGCGCTAATTACTTGTACTGATTAGCGATTCAACTTTGCTCATTTGTCGGGGCCGGTGTCTAGATCGCATTGTGCGCTTCGAAACCACCAGTTTCGGCATATAAATTGTAATTCTGTATAAATAACTGTTAATTTTGTACTGAAAAAGTAGTTTTTAGATCATAACTTTAATTTTTTTATATTACACCTAGTCTAGTTTATTACACGGTTAGCTAGCCCTCGCCGAGGCGCTTCTAACGACACCACCCACGTGCGGCTAGCTCGCAAAAAACGCGAAAAATTGACCTTTCGTTGATTTTCTTAGTTCACTGAAATCCACCTGTATAGAACGAAACCGCCATACATACGAAAACACTTTTAGAAGAAATCTCGTACTACTGCGCTGTTTTCGCTTCTATCACCTTACCTTGGCTCCGTCCAACCCCTAGGCGCGTTTTATACCGTCTAGGTGCGAAATAATTACATATCATAACATAAAATTGTCCAAAATAACGTTTTTTTTTCATAAAATTAATTAAATTTCATTGTTTTGCGCTAATTACTTGTACTGATTAGCGATTCAACTTTGCTCATTTGTCGGGGCCGGTGTCTAGATCGCATTGTGCGCTTCGAAACCACCAGTTTCGGCATATAAATTGTAATTCTGTATAAATAACTGTTAATTTTGTACTGAAAAAGTAGTTTTTAGATCATAACTTTAATTTTTTATATTACACCTAGTCTAGTTTATTACACGGTTAGCTAGCCCTCGCCGAGGCGCTTCTAACGACACCACCCACGTGCGGCTAGCTCGCAAAAAAACGCGAAAAATTGACCTTTCGTTGATTTTCTTAGTTCACTGAAATCCACCTGTATAGAACGAAACCGCCATACATACGAAAACACTTTTAGAAGAAATCTCGTACTACTGCGCTGTTTTCGCTTCTATCACCTTACCTTGGCTCCGTCCAACCCCTAGGCGCGTTTTATACCGTCTAGGTGCGAAATAATTACATATCATAACATAAAATTGTCCAAAATAACGTTTTTTTTTCATAAAATTAATTAAATTTCATTGTTTTGCGCTAATTACTTGTACTGATTAGCGATTCAACTTTGCTCATTTGTCGGGGCCGGTGTCTAGATCGCATTGTGCGCTTCGAAACCACCAGTTTCGGCATATAAATTGTAATTCTGTATAAATAACTGTTAATTTTGTACTGAAAAAGTAGTTTTTAGATCATAACTTTAATTTTTTATATTACACCTAGTCTAGTTTATTACACGGTTAGCTAGCCCTCGCCGAGGCGCTTCTAACGACACCACCCACGTGCGGCTAGCTCGCAAAAAACGCGAAAAATTGACCTTTCGTTGATTTTCTTAGTTCACTGAAATCCACCTGTATAGAACGAAACCGCCATACATACGAAAACACTTTTAGAAGAAATCTCGTACTACTGCGCTGTTTTCGCTTCTATCACCTTACCTTGGCTCCGTCCAACCCCTAGGCGCGTTTTATACCGTCTAGGTGCGAAATAATTACATATCATAACATAAAATTGTCCAAAATAACGTTTTTTTTTCATAAAATTAATTAAATTTCATTGTTTTGCGCTAATTACTTGTACTGATTAGCGATTCAACTTTGCTCATTTGTCGGGGCCGGTGTCTAGATCGCATTGTGCGCTTCGAAACCACCAGTTTCGGCATATAAATTGTAATTCTGTATAAATAACTGTTAATTTTGTACTGAAAAAGTAGTTTTTAGATCATAACTTTAATTTTTTATATTACACCTAGTCTAGTTTATTACACGGTTAGCTAGCCCTCGCCGAGGCGCTTCTAACGACACCACCCACGTGCGGCTAGCTCGCAAAAAACGCGAAAAATTGACCTTTCGTTGATTTTCTTAGTTCACTGAAATCCACCTGTATAGAACGAAACCGCCATACATACGAAAACACTTTTAGAAGAAATCTCGTACTACTGCGCTGTTTTCGCTTCTATCACCTTACCTTGGCTCCGTCCAACCCCTAGGCGCGTTTTATACCGTCTAGGTGCGAAATAATTACATATCATAACATAAAATTGTCCAAAATAACGTTTTTTTTTCATAAAATTAATTAAATTTCATTGTTTTGCGCTAATTACTTGTACTGATTAGCGATTCAACTTTGCTCATTTGTCGGGGCCGGTGTCTAGATCGCATTGTGCGCTTCGAAACCACCAGTTTCGGCATATAAATTGTAATTCTGTATAAATAACTGTTAATTTTGTACTGAAAAAGTAGTTTTTAGATCATAACTTTAATTTTTTATATTACACCTAGTCTAGTTTATTACACGGTTAGCTAGCCCTCGCCGAGGCGCTTCTAACGACACCACCCACGTGCGGCTAGCTCGCAAAAAACGCGAAAAATTGACCTTTCGTTGATTTTCTTAGTTCACTGAAATCCACCTGTATAGAACGAAACCGCCATACATACGAAAACACTTTTAGAAGAAATCTCGTACTACTGCGCTGTTTTCGCTTCTATCACCTTACCTTGGCTCCGTCCAACCCCTAGGCGCGTTTTATACCGTCTAGGTGCGAAATAATTACATATCATAACATAAAATTGTCCAAAATAACGTTTTTTTTCATAAAATTAATTAAATTTCATTGTTTTGCGCTAATTACTTGTACTGATTAGCGATTCAACTTTGCTCATTTGTCGGGGCCGGTGTCTAGATCGCATTGTGCGCTTCGAAACCACCAGTTTCGGCATATAAATTGTAATTCTGTATAAATAACTGTTAATTTTGTACTGAAAAAGTAGTTTTTAGATCATAACTTTAATTTTTTATATTACACCTAGTCTAGTTTATTACACGGTTAGCTAGCCCTCGCCGAGGCGCTTCTAACGACACCACCCACGTGCGGCTAGCTCGCAAAAAACGCGAAAAATTGACCTTTCGTTGATTTTCTTAGTTCACTGAAATCCACCTGTATAGAACGAAACCGCCATACATACGAAAACACTTTTAGAAGAAATCTCGTACTACTGCGCTGTTTTCGCTTCTATCACCTTACCTTGGCTCCGTCCAACCCCTAGGCGCGTTTTATACCGTCTAGGTGCGAAATAATTACATATCATAACATAAAATTGTCCAAAATAACGTTTTTTTTCATAAAATTAATTAAATTTCATTGTTTTGCGCTAATTACTTGTACTGATTAGCGATTCAACTTTGCTCATTTGTCGGGGCCGGTGTCTAGATCGCATTGTGCGCTTCGAAACCACCAGTTTCGGCATATAAATTGTAATTCTGTATAAATAACTGTTAATTTTGTACTGAAAAAGTAGTTTTTAGATCATAACTTTAATTTTTTATATTACACCTAGTCTAGTTTATTACACGGTTAGCTAGCCCTCGCCGAGGCGCTTCTAACGACACCACCCACGTGCGGCTAGCTCGCAAAAAACGCGAAAAATTGACCTTTCGTTGATTTTCTTAGTTCACTGAAATCCACCTGTATAGAACGAAACCGCCATACATACGAAAACACTTTTAGAAGAAATCTCGTACTACTGCGCTGTTTTCGCTTCTATCACCTTACCTTGGCTCCGTCCAACCCCTAGGCGCGTTTTATACCGTCTAGGTGCGAAATAATTACATATCATAACATAAAATTGTCCAAAATAACGTTTTTTTTTCATAAAATTAATTAAATTTCATTGTTTTGCGCTAATTACTTGTACTGATTAGCGATTCAACTTTGCTCATTTGTCGGGGCCGGTGTCTAGATCGCATTGTGCGCTTCGAAACCACCAGTTTCGGCATATAAATTGTAATTCTGTATAAATAACTGTTAATTTTGTACTGAAAAAGTAGTTTTTAGATCATAACTTTAATTTTTTATATTACACCTAGTCTAGTTTATTACACGGTTAGCTAGCCCTCGCCGAGGCGCTTCTAACGACACCACCCACGTGCGGCTAGCTCGCAAAAAACGCATTTTCTTGCCCTCCCACCCGCCCTTTTAGGACATTTAACATCATTTAAGCTCTGTATAGGAGAAGGAAGGTAATTCTGGTCCTTTTCTTCAAAAATTTTTTGTTTCCGGAATTTAATCCCTGGAGTATCCTGGACCCCTTGGGAGCATTTTTGCACTCACCGGCGCCCTTATACTCGACTGGGAACCACCTTAACACTACAAATAACGTTTATCTTGTTGACGACAGTACAAACTTCTCTTCTTCCTTAAGACCCTTCATATTTGGTCCCGCTCAGGATGGCACCGTCTAGCGGTGAAGTCCCGTCTCTCCCGGTGAATGCAGCAGATGCGACTAGTCTCGAGTCGTGCATAAGCACGCTTAATAAACTCGCCGAGTGCATCACGGCTGCTATCGCCGAAGGAAAGAACGTTACGGCCGTCAACAAGCGACTCATTACTACCGCGGCGAATGAGATCCGGTGCGTGGCCGCTAAAATACCCACTTTTTCGTCCCCGCAGGAAATCTGCGCATCCCAAGACGGAACCCTGCGACAGGAAATCGCTACCTGCGTGCGCGAGGAACTTAGTAAGCACCTTGCCACGATCGCGAAACCACTACCACTCCCACCCGCACCAAGGTCTTATGCGCAGGCGGCGAACGCCCCGGCACCTCGCCCCCCTCGTCCAGCGACTACACCACCACCTCCGTCTAGTAAACCCGCGCTGATTGTTGCGCCGCAGGGCGACTGCACGTCCCAAACACGCCAGGACGTGGTGCAGTCGTTTAAAAATGCAGCCAGTTTCCGCACCACATCGTACGCACCGTCCAGAATCCAGGCCGTGTCCAACAATAAATTACGAGTGGAGTTCGAGACTCAACAACAGCGCGACGAAACCCTTGAAAAACTAGAAAAGTCCTCAAACCTCACTGCTGAACCGGCCAAGCAATTGATGCCAATGATTATTCTTAAGGGGATATCATTGGACACGCCGTCCGAAGAGCTGGTCGATGTGATCCGCGGCCAAAATGAAGAGCTGACTGCCCTCGCGGTGAGCAGCGATGACTTGCGGCTCGCATTCAAGAGAAATAATCGCCACCCCAAATTGTACAACGCCGTCCTTATCGCCAAGCCCGCCATATGGCGCAAAATAATAGAAATGAAGCGCGTCTGCGTGGATCACCAACGGGTGCACGCAGAGGACTTTTCCACTTTCCTCCAGTGCAGAAAATGTCTGCAGTTCGGCCACATCAAAACCAAATGTACTGCGACACAGGCGCCCTGCTCTTACTGCTCGGAAGAGGGGCACGATACCAACAGCTGCCCTCTACGCGAGAAGAAAGGGGCACCTAAGTGCTATAACTGTTTACAGCACAATAATAAATTCAAAACCACTTATGACATCGGACACCTGGCCACCTCCAACATTTGCCCTCGAGTGAAGGCAATTAAAGTCAAAGTAATAACCCGTACTAATTATGGATCAGCAACGTAATAAAATATTCTTTTAAAATCTTCTAGAATCAGTCTTTAAAATTTTTATTCCTTAATTAAACCACCTATCATTATTACATTAGCCATTTATTATCATATTATATATTTTATATAAGCTATTTATTATTCTTTATCCAACTTACAAGTTGGATAACGAGACAAAAGTTCAAATAATGCGATATCATTGGTTGCGGCAGCAAGCGTATCAAATAGCGCGAGCTGCCGCAACTAACACATAATACAACATCACTGGTTGCGGCAGCAAGCGTATCAAATAGCGTGAGCTGTCGCAACCAACACACAAAATGCGATATCACGGGTTGCGGCAGCAAGCGTACCAAATAGCGTGAGCTGCCGCAACTAATACATTAAGCGTCATCAAGGGTTGCGGCAGCAAGCGTATCAAATAGCGTGAGCTGCCGCAACTCACACATAATGCGACATCACTGGTTGCGGCAGCAAGCGTATCAAATAGCGTGAGCTGCCGCAACCAACACATAATGCGACATCACGAGTTGCGGCAGCAAGCGTATCAAATAGCGTGAGCTGCCGCAACTCACAAATTTTGCAAAAACAAAGTTCAATTAAAAAAAAAAAAAAAAAAAAAAAAAAAAAAAAAAAAAAAAAAAAAAAAAAAACCTAACCTAACCTAACCTAACCTAACCTAACCTAACCTAACCTAACCTAACCTAACCTAACCTAACCTAACCTAACCTAACCTAACCTAACCTAACCTAACCTAACCTAACCTAACCTAACCTAACCTAACCTAACCTAACCTAACCTAACCTAACCTAACCTAACCTAACCTAACCTAACCTAACCTAACCTAACCTAACCTAACCTAACCTAACCTAACCTAACCTAACCTAACCTAACCTAACCTAACCTAACCTAACCTAACCTAACCTAACCTAACCTAACCTAACCTAACCTAACCTAACCTAACCTAACCTAACCTAACCTAACCTAACCTAACCTAACCTAACCTAACCTAACCTAACCTAACCTAACCTAACCTAACCTAACCTAACCTAACCTAACCTAACCTAACCTAACCTAACCTAACCTAACCTAACCTAACCTAACCTAACCTAACCTAACCTAACCTAACCTAACCTAACCTAACCTAACCTAACCTAACCTAACCTAACCTAACCTAACCTAACCTAACCTAACCTAACCTAACCTAACCTAACCTAACCTAACCTAACCTAACCTAACCTAACCTAACCTAACCTAACCTAACCTAACCTAACCTAACCTAACCTAACCTAACCTAACCTAACCTAACCTAACCTAACCTAACCTAACCTAACCTAACCTAACCTAACCTAACCTAACCTAACCTAACCTAACCTAACCTAACCTAACCTAACCTAACCTAACCTAACCTAACCTAACCTAACCTAACCTAACCTAACCTAACCTAACCTAACCTAACCTAACCTAACCTAACCTAACCTAACCTAACCTAACCTAACCTAACCTAACCTAACCTAACCTAACCTAACCTAACCTAACCTAACCTAACCTAACCTAACCTAACCTAACCTAACCTAACCTAACCTAACCTAACCTAACCTAACCTAACCTAACCTAACCTAACCTAACCTAACCTAACCTAACCTAACCTAACCTAACCTAACCTAACCTAACCTAACCTAACCTAACCTAACCTAACCTAACCTAACCTAACCTAACCTAACCTAACCTAACCTAACCTAACCTAACCTAACCTAACCTAACCTAACCTAACCTAACCTAACCTAACCTAACCTAACCTAACCTAACCTAACCTAACCTAACCTAACCTAACCTAACCTAACCTAACCTAACCTAACCTAACCTAACCTAACCTAACCTAACCTAACCTAACCTAACCTAACCTAACCTAACCTAACCTAACCTAACCTAACCTAACCTAACCTAACCTAACCTAACCTAACCTAACCTAACCTAACCTAACCTAACCTAACCTAACCTAACCTAACCTAACCTAACCTAACCTAACCTAACCGAAAAAACACTTTTAGAAGAAATCTCGTACTACTGCGCTGTTTTCGCTTCTATCACCTTACCTTGGCTCCGTCCAACCCCTAGGCGCGTTTTATACCGTCTAGGTGCGAAATAATTACATATCATAACATAAAATTGTCCAAAATAACGTTTTTTTTTCATAAAATTAATTAAATTTCATTGTTTTGCGCTAATTACTTGTACTGATTAGCGATTCAACTTTGCTCATTTGTCGGGGCCGGTGTCTAGATCGCATTGTGCGCTTCGAAACCACCAGTTTCGGCATATAAATTGTAATTCTGTATAAATAACTGTTAATTTTGTACTGAAAATCTAGTTTTTAGACCTTAACTTTAATTTTTTATATTACACCTAGTCTAGTTTATTACACGGTTAGCTAGCCCTCGCCGAGGCGCTTCTAACGACACCACCCACGTGCGGCTAGCTCGCAAAAAACGCGAAAAATTGACCTTTCGTTGATTTTCTTAGTTCACTGAAATCCACCTGTATAGAACGAAACCGCCATACATACGAAAACACTTTTAGAAGAAATCTCGTACTACTGCGCTGTTTTCGCTTCTATCACCTTACCTTGGCTCCGTCCAACCCCTAGGCGCGTTTTATACCGTCTAGGTGCGAAATAATTACATATCATAACATAAAATTGTCCAAAATAACGTTTTTTTTTCATAAAATTAATTAAATTTCATTGTTTTGCGCTAATTACTTGTACTGATTAGCGATTCAACTTTGCTCATTTGTCGGGGCCGGTGTCTAGATCGCATTGTGCGCTTCGAAACCACCAGTTTCGGCATATAAATTGTAATTCTGTATAAATAACTGTTAATTTTGTACTGAAAATCTAGTTTTTAGACCTTAACTTTAATTTTTTATATTACACCTAGTCTAGTTTATTACACGGTTAGCTAGCCCTCGCCGAGGCGCTTCTAACGACACCACCCACGTGCGGCTAGCTCGCAAAAAACGCGAAAAATTGACCTTTCGTTGATTTTCTTAGTTCACTGAAATCCACCTGTATAGAACGAAACCGCCATACATACGAAAACACTTTTAGAAGAAATCTCGTACTACTGCGCTGTTTTCGCTTCTATCACCTTACCTTGGCTCCGTCCAACCCCTAGGCGCGTTTTATACCGTCTAGGTGCGAAATAATTACATATCATAACATAAAATTGTCCAAAATAACGTTTTTTTTCATAAAATTAATTAAATTTCATTGTTTTGCGCTAATTACTTGTACTGATTAGCGATTCAACTTTGCTCATTTGTCGGGGCCGGTGTCTAGATCGCATTGTGCGCTTCGAAACCACCAGTTTCGGCATATAAATTGTAATTCTGTATAAATAACTGTTAATTTTGTACTGAAAATCTAGTTTTTAGACCTTAACTTTAATTTTTTATATTACACCTAGTCTAGTTTATTACACGGTTAGCTAGCCCTCGCCGAGGCGCTTCTAACGACACCACCCACGTGCGGCTAGCTCGCAAAAAACGCGAAAAATTGACCTTTCGTTGATTTTCTTAGTTCACTGAAATCCACCTGTATAGAACGAAACCGCCATACATACGAAAACACTTTTAGAAGAAATCTCGTACTACTGCGCTGTTTTCGCTTCTATCACCTTACCTTGGCTCCGTCCAACCCCTAGGCGCGTTTTATACCGTCTAGGTGCGAAATAATTACATATCATAACATAAAATTGTCCAAAATAACGTTTTTTTTTCATAAAATTAATTAAATTTCATTGTTTTGCGCTAATTACTTGTACTGATTAGCGATTCAACTTTGCTCATTTGTCGGGGCCGGTGTCTAGATCGCATTGTGCGCTTCGAAACCACCAGTTTCGGCATATAAATTGTAATTCTGTATAAATAACTGTTAATTTTGTACTGAAAATCTAGTTTTTAGACCTTAACTTTAATTTTTTATATTACACCTAGTCTAGTTTATTACACGGTTAGCTAGCCCTCGCCGAGGCGCTTCTAACGACACCACCCACGTGCGGCTAGCTCGCAAAAAACGCGAAAAATTGACCTTTCGTTGATTTTCTTAGTTCACTGAAATCCACCTGTATAGAACGAAACCGCCATACATACGAAAACACTTTTAGAAGAAATCTCGTACTACTGCGCTGTTTTCGCTTCTATCACCTTACCTTGGCTCCGTCCAACCCCTAGGCGCGTTTTATACCGTCTAGGTGCGAAATAATTACATATCATAACATAAAATTGTCCAAAATAACGTTTTTTTTCATAAAATTAATTAAATTTCATTGTTTTGCGCTAATTACTTGTACTGATTAGCGATTCAACTTTG
The DNA here is from genome assembly GCA_905475315.1 of Autographa pulchrina. NCBI lineage: Eukaryota > Metazoa > Arthropoda > Insecta > Lepidoptera > Noctuidae > Autographa > Autographa pulchrina. The sequence continues at coordinate 146,382 of CAJQGB010000103.1, read as the reverse complement.
CTCATTTGTCGGGGCCGGTGTCTAGATCGCATTGTGCGCTTCGAAACCACCAGTTTCGGCATATAAATTGTAATTCTGTATAAATAACTGTTAATTTTGTACTGAAAATCTAGTTTTTAGACCTTAACTTTAATTTTTTATATTACACCTAGTCTAGTTTATTACACGGTTAGCTAGCCCTCGCCGAGGCGCTTCTAACGACACCACCCACGTGCGGCTAGCTCGCAAAAAACGCGAAAAATTGACCTTTCGTTGATTTTCTTAGTTCACTGAAATCCACCTGTATAGAACGAAACCGCCATACATACGAAAACACTTTTAGAAGAAATCTCGTACTACTGCGCTGTTTTCGCTTCTATCACCTTACCTTGGCTCCGTCCAACCCCTAGGCGCGTTTTATACCGTCTAGGTGCGAAATAATTACATATCATAACATAAAATTGTCCAAAATAACGTTTTTTTTCATAAAATTAATTAAATTTCATTGTTTTGCGCTAATTACTTGTACTGATTAGCGATTCAACTTTGCTCATTTGTCGGGGCCGGTGTCTAGATCGCATTGTGCGCTTCGAAACCACCAGTTTCGGCATATAAATTGTAATTCTGTATAAATAACTGTTAATTTTGTACTGAAAATCTAGTTTTTAGACCTTAACTTTAATTTTTTATATTACACCTAGTCTAGTTTATTACACGGTTAGCTAGCCCTCGCCGAGGCGCTTCTAACGACACCACCCACGTGCGGCTAGCTCGCAAAAAACGCGAAAAATTGACCTTTCGTTGATTTTCTTAGTTCACTGAAATCCACCTGTATAGAACGAAACCGCCATACATACGAAAACACTTTTAGAAGAAATCTCGTACTACTGCGCTGTTTTCGCTTCTATCACCTTACCTTGGCTCCGTCCAACCCCTAGGCGCGTTTTATACCGTCTAGGTGCGAAATAATTACATATCATAACATAAAATTGTCCAAAATAACGTTTTTTTTCATAAAATTAATTAAATTTCATTGTTTTGCGCTAATTACTTGTACTGATTAGCGATTCAACTTTGCTCATTTGTCGGGGCCGGTGTCTAGATCGCATTGTGCGCTTCGAAACCACCAGTTTCGGCATATAAATTGTAATTCTGTATAAATAACTGTTAATTTTGTACTGAAAAAGTAGTTTTTAGATCATAACTTTAATTTTTTATATTACACCTAGTCTAGTTTATTACACGGTTAGCTAGCCCTCGCCGAGGCGCTTCTAACGACACCACCCACGTGCGGCTAGCTCGCAAAAAACGCGAAAAATTGACCTTTCGTTGATTTTCTTAGTTCACTGAAATCCACCTGTATAGAACGAAACCGCCATACATACGAAAACACTTTTAGAAGAAATCTCGTACTACTGCGCTGTTTTCGCTTCTATCACCTTACCTTGGCTCCGTCCAACCCCTAGGCGCGTTTTATACCGTCTAGGTGCGAAATAATTACATATCATAACATAAAATTGTCCAAAATAACGTTTTTTTTCATAAAATTAATTAAATTTCATTGTTTTGCGCTAATTACTTGTACTGATTAGCGATTCAACTTTGCTCATTTGTCGGGGCCGGTGTCTAGATCGCATTGTGCGCTTCGAAACCACCAGTTTCGGCATATAAATTGTAATTCTGTATAAATAACTGTTAATTTTGTACTGAAAAAGTAGTTTTTAGATCATAACTTTAATTTTTTATATTACACCTAGTCTAGTTTATTACACGGTTAGCTAGCCCTCGCCGAGGCGCTTCTAACGACACCACCCACGTGCGGCTAGCTCGCAAAAAACGCGAAAAATTGACCTTTCGTTGATTTTCTTAGTTCACTGAAATCCACCTGTATAGAACGAAACCGCCATACATACGAAAACACTTTTAGAAGAAATCTCGTACTACTGCGCTGTTTTCGCTTCTATCACCTTACCTTGGCTCCGTCCAACCCCTAGGCGCGTTTTATACCGTCTAGGTGCGAAATAATTACATATCATAACATAAAATTGTCCAAAATAACGTTTTTTTTCATAAAATTAATTAAATTTCATTGTTTTGCGCTAATTACTTGTACTGATTAGCGATTCAACTTTGCTCATTTGTCGGGGCCGGTGTCTAGATCGCATTGTGCGCTTCGAAACCACCAGTTTCGGCATATAAATTGTAATTCTGTATAAATAACTGTTAATTTTGTACTGAAAAAGTAGTTTTTAGATCATAACTTTAATTTTTTATATTACACCTAGTCTAGTTTATTACACGGTTAGCTAGCCCTCGCCGAGGCGCTTCTAACGACACCACCCACGTGCGGCTAGCTCGCAAAAAACGCGAAAAATTGACCTTTCGTTGATTTTCTTAGTTCACTGAAATCCACCTGTATAGAACGAAACCGCCATACATACGAAAACACTTTTAGAAGAAATCTCGTACTACTGCGCTGTTTTCGCTTCTATCACCTTACCTTGGCTCCGTCCAACCCCTAGGCGCGTTTTATACCGTCTAGGTGCGAAATAATTACATATCATAACATAAAATTGTCCAAAATAACGTTTTTTTTCATAAAATTAATTAAATTTCATTGTTTTGCGCTAATTACTTGTACTGATTAGCGATTCAACTTTGCTCATTTGTCGGGGCCGGTGTCTAGATCGCATTGTGCGCTTCGAAACCACCAGTTTCGGCATATAAATTGTAATTCTGTATAAATAACTGTTAATTTTGTACTGAAAAAGTAGTTTTTAGATCATAACTTTAATTTTTTATATTACACCTAGTCTAGTTTATTACACGGTTAGCTAGCCCTCGCCGAGGCGCTTCTAACGACACCACCCACGTGCGGCTAGCTCGCAAAAAACGCGAAAAATTGACCTTTCGTTGATTTTCTTAGTTCACTGAAATCCACCTGTATAGAACGAAACCGCCATACATACGAAAACACTTTTAGAAGAAATCTCGTACTACTGCGCTGTTTTCGCTTCTATCACCTTACCTTGGCTCCGTCCAACCCCTAGGCGCGTTTTATACCGTCTAGGTGCGAAATAATTACATATCATAACATAAAATTGTCCAAAATAACGTTTTTTTTTCATAAAATTAATTAAATTTCATTGTTTTGCGCTAATTACTTGTACTGATTAGCGATTCAACTTTGCTCATTTGTCGGGGCCGGTGTCTAGATCGCATTGTGCGCTTCGAAACCACCAGTTTCGGCATATAAATTGTAATTCTGTATAAATAACTGTTAATTTTGTACTGAAAAAGTAGTTTTTAGATCATAACTTTAATTTTTTATATTACACCTAGTCTAGTTTATTACACGGTTAGCTAGCCCTCGCCGAGGCGCTTCTAACGACACCACCCACGTGCGGCTAGCTCGCAAAAAACGCGAAAAATTGACCTTTCGTTGATTTTCTTAGTTCACTGAAATCCACCTGTATAGAACGAAACCGCCATACATACGAAAACACTTTTAGAAGAAATCTCGTACTACTGCGCTGTTTTCGCTTCTATCACCTTACCTTGGCTCCGTCCAACCCCTAGGCGCGTTTTATACCGTCTAGGTGCGAAATAATTACATATCATAACATAAAATTGTCCAAAATAACGTTTTTTTTCATAAAATTAATTAAATTTCATTGTTTTGCGCTAATTACTTGTACTGATTAGCGATTCAACTTTGCTCATTTGTCGGGGCCGGTGTCTAGATCGCATTGTGCGCTTCGAAACCACCAGTTTCGGCATATAAATTGTAATTCTGTATAAATAACTGTTAATTTTGTACTGAAAAAGTAGTTTTTAGATCATAACTTTAATTTTTTATATTACACCTAGTCTAGTTTATTACACGGTTAGCTAGCCCTCGCCGAGGCGCTTCTAACGACACCACCCACGTGCGGCTAGCTCGCAAAAAACGCGAAAAATTGACCTTTCGTTGATTTTCTTAGTTCACTGAAATCCACCTGTATAGAACGAAACCGCCATACATACGAAAACACTTTTAGAAGAAATCTCGTACTACTGCGCTGTTTTCGCTTCTATCACCTTACCTTGGCTCCGTCCAACCCCTAGGCGCGTTTTATACCGTCTAGGTGCGAAATAATTACATATCATAACATAAAATTGTCCAAAATAACGTTTTTTTTTCATAAAATTAATTAAATTTCATTGTTTTGCGCTAATTACTTGTACTGATTAGCGATTCAACTTTGCTCATTTGTCGGGGCCGGTGTCTAGATCGCATTGTGCGCTTCGAAACCACCAGTTTCGGCATATAAATTGTAATTCTGTATAAATAACTGTTAATTTTGTACTGAAAAAGTAGTTTTTAGATCATAACTTTAATTTTTTATATTACACCTAGTCTAGTTTATTACACGGTTAGCTAGCCCTCGCCGAGGCGCTTCTAACGACACCACCCACGTGCGGCTAGCTCGCAAAAAACGCGAAAAATTGACCTTTCGTTGATTTTCTTAGTTCACTGAAATCCACCTGTATAGAACGAAACCGCCATACATACGAAAACACTTTTAGAAGAAATCTCGTACTACTGCGCTGTTTTCGCTTCTATCACCTTACCTTGGCTCCGTCCAACCCCTAGGCGCGTTTTATACCGTCTAGGTGCGAAATAATTACATATCATAACATAAAATTGTCCAAAATAACGTTTTTTTTTCATAAAATTAATTAAATTTCATTGTTTTGCGCTAATTACTTGTACTGATTAGCGATTCAACTTTGCTCATTTGTCGGGGCCGGTGTCTAGATCGCATTGTGCGCTTCGAAACCACCAGTTTCGGCATATAAATTGTAATTCTGTATAAATAACTGTTAATTTTGTACTGAAAAAGTAGTTTTTAGATCATAACTTTAATTTTTTATATTACACCTAGTCTAGTTTATTACACGGTTAGCTAGCCCTCGCCGAGGCGCTTCTAACGACACCACCCACGTGCGGCTAGCTCGCAAAAAACGCGAAAAATTGACCTTTCGTTGATTTTCTTAGTTCACTGAAATCCACCTGTATAGAACGAAACCGCCATACATACGAAAACACTTTTAGAAGAAATCTCGTACTACTGCGCTGTTTTCGCTTCTATCACCTTACCTTGGCTCCGTCCAACCCCTAGGCGCGTTTTATACCGTCTAGGTGCGAAATAATTACATATCATAACATAAAATTGTCCAAAATAACGTTTTTTTTTCATAAAATTAATTAAATTTCATTGTTTTGCGCTAATTACTTGTACTGATTAGCGATTCAACTTTGCTCATTTGTCGGGGCCGGTGTCTAGATCGCATTGTGCGCTTCGAAACCACCAGTTTCGGCATATAAATTGTAATTCTGTATAAATAACTGTTAATTTTGTACTGAAAAAGTAGTTTTTAGATCATAACTTTAATTTTTTATATTACACCTAGTCTAGTTTATTACACGGTTAGCTAGCCCTCGCCGAGGCGCTTCTAACGACACCACCCACGTGCGGCTAGCTCGCAAAAAACGCGAAAAATTGACCTTTCGTTGATTTTCTTAGTTCACTGAAATCCACCTGTATAGAACGAAACCGCCATACATACGAAAACACTTTTAGAAGAAATCTCGTACTACTGCGCTGTTTTCGCTTCTATCACCTTACCTTGGCTCCGTCCAACCCCTAGGCGCGTTTTATACCGTCTAGGTGCGAAATAATTACATATCATAACATAAAATTGTCCAAAATAACGTTTTTTTTCATAAAATTAATTAAATTTCATTGTTTTGCGCTAATTACTTGTACTGATTAGCGATTCAACTTTGCTCATTTGTCGGGGCCGGTGTCTAGATCGCATTGTGCGCTTCGAAACCACCAGTTTCGGCATATAAATTGTAATTCTGTATAAATAACTGTTAATTTTGTACTGAAAAAGTAGTTTTTAGATCATAACTTTAATTTTTTATATTACACCTAGTCTAGTTTATTACACGGTTAGCTAGCCCTCGCCGAGGCGCTTCTAACGACACCACCCACGTGCGGCTAGCTCGCAAAAAACGCGAAAAATTGACCTTTCGTTGATTTTCTTAGTTCACTGAAATCCACCTGTATAGAACGAAACCGCCATACATACGAAAACACTTTTAGAAGAAATCTCGTACTACTGCGCTGTTTTCGCTTCTATCACCTTACCTTGGCTCCGTCCAACCCCTAGGCGCGTTTTATACCGTCTAGGTGCGAAATAATTACATATCATAACATAAAATTGTCCAAAATAACGTTTTTTTTTCATAAAATTAATTAAATTTCATTGTTTTGCGCTAATTACTTGTACTGATTAGCGATTCAACTTTGCTCATTTGTCGGGGCCGGTGTCTAGATCGCATTGTGCGCTTCGAAACCACCAGTTTCGGCATATAAATTGTAATTCTGTATAAATAACTGTTAATTTTGTACTGAAAAAGTAGTTTTTAGATCATAACTTTAATTTTTTATATTACACCTAGTCTAGTTTATTACACGGTTAGCTAGCCCTCGCCGAGGCGCTTCTAACGACACCACCCACGTGCGGCTAGCTCGCAAAAAACGCGAAAAATTGACCTTTCGTTGATTTTCTTAGTTCACTGAAATCCACCTGTATAGAACGAAACCGCCATACATACGAAAACACTTTTAGAAGAAATCTCGTACTACTGCGCTGTTTTCGCTTCTATCACCTTACCTTGGCTCCGTCCAACCCCTAGGCGCGTTTTATACCGTCTAGGTGCGAAATAATTACATATCATAACATAAAATTGTCCAAAATAACGTTTTTTTTCATAAAATTAATTAAATTTCATTGTTTTGCGCTAATTACTTGTACTGATTAGCGATTCAACTTTGCTCATTTGTCGGGGCCGGTGTCTAGATCGCATTGTGCGCTTCGAAACCACCAGTTTCGGCATATAAATTGTAATTCTGTATAAATAACTGTTAATTTTGTACTGAAAAAGTAGTTTTTAGATCATAACTTTAATTTTTTATATTACACCTAGTCTAGTTTATTACACGGTTAGCTAGCCCTCGCCGAGGCGCTTCTAACGACACCACCCACGTGCGGCTAGCTCGCAAAAAACGCGAAAAATTGACCTTTCGTTGATTTTCTTAGTTCACTGAAATCCACCTGTATAGAACGAAACCGCCATACATACGAAAACACTTTTAGAAGAAATCTCGTACTACTGCGCTGTTTTCGCTTCTATCACCTTACCTTGGCTCCGTCCAACCCCTAGGCGCGTTTTATACCGTCTAGGTGCGAAATAATTACATATCATAACATAAAATTGTCCAAAATAACGTTTTTTTTTCATAAAATTAATTAAATTTCATTGTTTTGCGCTAATTACTTGTACTGATTAGCGATTCAACTTTGCTCATTTGTCGGGGCCGGTGTCTAGATCGCATTGTGCGCTTCGAAACCACCAGTTTCGGCATATAAATTGTAATTCTGTATAAATAACTGTTAATTTTGTACTGAAAAAGTAGTTTTTAGATCATAACTTTAATTTTTTATATTACACCTAGTCTAGTTTATTACACGGTTAGCTAGCCCTCGCCGAGGCGCTTCTAACGACACCACCCACGTGCGGCTAGCTCGCAAAAAACGCGAAAAATTGACCTTTCGTTGATTTTCTTAGTTCACTGAAATCCACCTGTATAGAACGAAACCGCCATACATACGAAAACACTTTTAGAAGAAATCTCGTACTACTGCGCTGTTTTCGCTTCTATCACCTTACCTTGGCTCCGTCCAACCCCTAGGCGCGTTTTATACCGTCTAGGTGCGAAATAATTACATATCATAACATAAAATTGTCCAAAATAACGTTTTTTTTTCATAAAATTAATTAAATTTCATTGTTTTGCGCTAATTACTTGTACTGATTAGCGATTCAACTTTGCTCATTTGTCGGGGCCGGTGTCTAGATCGCATTGTGCGCTTCGAAACCACCAGTTTCGGCATATAAATTGTAATTCTGTATAAATAACTGTTAATTTTGTACTGAAAAAGTAGTTTTTAGATCATAACTTTAATTTTTTATATTACACCTAGTCTAGTTTATTACACGGTTAGCTAGCCCTCGCCGAGGCGCTTCTAACGACACCACCCACGTGCGGCTAGCTCGCAAAAAACGCGAAAAATTGACCTTTCGTTGATTTTCTTAGTTCACTGAAATCCACCTGTATAGAACGAAACCGCCATACATACGAAAACACTTTTAGAAGAAATCTCGTACTACTGCGCTGTTTTCGCTTCTATCACCTTACCTTGGCTCCGTCCAACCCCTAGGCGCGTTTTATACCGTCTAGGTGCGAAATAATTACATATCATAACATAAAATTGTCCAAAATAACGTTTTTTTTCATAAAATTAATTAAATTTCATTGTTTTGCGCTAATTACTTGTACTGATTAGCGATTCAACTTTGCTCATTTGTCGGGGCCGGTGTCTAGATCGCATTGTGCGCTTCGAAACCACCAGTTTCGGCATATAAATTGTAATTCTGTATAAATAACTGTTAATTTTGTACTGAAAAAGTAGTTTTTAGATCATAACTTTAATTTTTTATATTACACCTAGTCTAGTTTATTACACGGTTAGCTAGCCCTCGCCGAGGCGCTTCTAACGACACCACCCACGTGCGGCTAGCTCGCAAAAAACGCGAAAAATTGACCTTTCGTTGATTTTCTTAGTTCACTGAAATCCACCTGTATAGAACGAAACCGCCATACATACGAAAACACTTTTAGAAGAAATCTCGTACTACTGCGCTGTTTTCGCTTCTATCACCTTACCTTGGCTCCGTCCAACCCCTAGGCGCGTTTTATACCGTCTAGGTGCGAAATAATTACATATCATAACATAAAATTGTCCAAAATAACGTTTTTTTTCATAAAATTAATTAAATTTCATTGTTTTGCGCTAATTACTTGTACTGATTAGCGATTCAACTTTGCTCATTTGTCGGGGCCGGTGTCTAGATCGCATTGTGCGCTTCGAAACCACCAGTTTCGGCATATAAATTGTAATTCTGTATAAATAACTGTTAATTTTGTACTGAAAAAGTAGTTTTTAGATCATAACTTTAATTTTTTATATTACACCTAGTCTAGTTTATTACACGGTTAGCTAGCCCTCGCCGAGGCGCTTCTAACGACACCACCCACGTGCGGCTAGCTCGCAAAAAACGCGAAAAATTGACCTTTCGTTGATTTTCTTAGTTCACTGAAATCCACCTGTATAGAACGAAACCGCCATACATACGAAAACACTTTTAGAAGAAATCTCGTACTACTGCGCTGTTTTCGCTTCTATCACCTTACCTTGGCTCCGTCCAACCCCTAGGCGCGTTTTATACCGTCTAGGTGCGAAATAATTACATATCATAACATAAAATTGTCCAAAATAACGTTTTTTTTCATAAAATTAATTAAATTTCATTGTTTTGCGCTAATTACTTGTACTGATTAGCGATTCAACTTTGCTCATTTGTCGGGGCCGGTGTCTAGATCGCATTGTGCGCTTCGAAACCACCAGTTTCGGCATATAAATTGTAATTCTGTATAAATAACTGTTAATTTTGTACTGAAAAAGTAGTTTTTAGATCATAACTTTAATTTTTTATATTACACCTAGTCTAGTTTATTACACGGTTAGCTAGCCCTCGCCGAGGCGCTTCTAACGACACCACCCACGTGCGGCTAGCTCGCAAAAAACGCGAAAAATTGACCTTTCGTTGATTTTCTTAGTTCACTGAAATCCACCTGTATAGAACGAAACCGCCATACATACGAAAACACTTTTAGAAGAAATCTCGTACTACTGCGCTGTTTTCGCTTCTATCACCTTACCTTGGCTCCGTCCAACCCCTAGGCGCGTTTTATACCGTCTAGGTGCGAAATAATTACATATCATAACATAAAATTGTCCAAAATAACGTTTTTTTTCATAAAATTAATTAAATTTCATTGTTTTGCGCTAATTACTTGTACTGATTAGCGATTCAACTTTGCTCATTTGTCGGGGCCGGTGTCTAGATCGCATTGTGCGCTTCGAAACCACCAGTTTCGGCATATAAATTGTAATTCTGTATAAATAACTGTTAATTTTGTACTGAAAAAGTAGTTTTTAGATCATAACTTTAATTTTTTATATTACACCTAGTCTAGTTTATTACACGGTTAGCTAGCCCTCGCCGAGGCGCTTCTAACGACACCACCCACGTGCGGCTAGCTCGCAAAAAACGCGAAAAATTGACCTTTCGTTGATTTTCTTAGTTCACTGAAATCCACCTGTATAGAACGAAACCGCCATACATACGAAAACACTTTTAGAAGAAATCTCGTACTACTGCGCTGTTTTCGCTTCTATCACCTTACCTTGGCTCCGTCCAACCCCTAGGCGCGTTTTATACCGTCTAGGTGCGAAATAATTACATATCATAACATAAAATTGTCCAAAATAACGTTTTTTTTCATAAAATTAATTAAATTTCATTGTTTTGCGCTAATTACTTGTACTGATTAGCGATTCAACTTTGCTCATTTGTCGGGGCCGGTGTCTAGATCGCATTGTGCGCTTCGAAACCACCAGTTTCGGCATATAAATTGTAATTCTGTATAAATAACTGTTAATTTTGTACTGAAAAAGTAGTTTTTAGATCATAACTTTAATTTTTTATATTACACCTAGTCTAGTTTATTACACGGTTAGCTAGCCCTCGCCGAGGCGCTTCTAACGACACCACCCACGTGCGGCTAGCTCGCAAAAAACGCGAAAAATTGACCTTTCGTTGATTTTCTTAGTTCACTGAAATCCACCTGTATAGAACGAAACCGCCATACATACGAAAACACTTTTAGAAGAAATCTCGTACTACTGCGCTGTTTTCGCTTCTATCACCTTACCTTGGCTCCGTCCAACCCCTAGGCGCGTTTTATACCGTCTAGGTGCGAAATAATTACATATCATAACATAAAATTGTCCAAAATAACGTTTTTTTTCATAAAATTAATTAAATTTCATTGTTTTGCGCTAATTACTTGTACTGATTAGCGATTCAACTTTGCTCATTTGTCGGGGCCGGTGTCTAGATCGCATTGTGCGCTTCGAAACCACCAGTTTCGGCATATAAATTGTAATTCTGTATAAATAACTGTTAATTTTGTACTGAAAAAGTAGTTTTTAGATCATAACTTTAATTTTTTATATTACACCTAGTCTAGTTTATTACACGGTTAGCTAGCCCTCGCCGAGGCGCTTCTAACGACACCACCCACGTGCGGCTAGCTCGCAAAAAACGCATTTTCTTGCCCTCCCACCCGCCCTTTTAGGACATTTAACATCATTTAAGCTCTGTATAGGAGAAGGAAGGTAATTCTGGTCCTTTTCTTCAAAAATTTTTTGTTTCCGGAATTTAATCCCTGGAGTATCCTGGACCCCTTGGGAGCATTTTTGCACTCACCGGCGCCCTTATACTCGACTGGGAACCACCTTAACACTACAAATAACGTTTATCTTGTTGACGACAGTACAAACTTCTCTTCTTCCTTAAGACCCTTCATATTTGGTCCCGCTCAGGATGGCACCGTCTAGCGGTGAAGTCCCGTCTCTCCCGGTGAATGCAGCAGATGCGACTAGTCTCGAGTCGTGCATAAGCACGCTTAATAAACTCGCCGAGTGCATCACGGCTGCTATCGCCGAAGGAAAGAACGTTACGGCCGTCAACAAGCGACTCATTACTACCGCGGCGAATGAGATCCGGTGCGTGGCCGCTAAAATACCCACTTTTTCGTCCCCGCAGGAAATCTGCGCATCCCAAGACGGAACCCTGCGACAGGAAATCGCTACCTGCGTGCGCGAGGAACTTAGTAAGCACCTTGCCACGATCGCGAAACCACTACCACTCCCACCCGCACCAAGGTCTTATGCGCAGGCGGCGAACGCCCCGGCACCTCGCCCCCCTCGTCCAGCGACTACACCACCACCTCCGTCTAGTAAACCCGCGCTGATTGTTGCGCCGCAGGGCGACTGCACGTCCCAAACACGCCAGGACGTGGTGCAGTCGTTTAAAAATGCAGCCAGTTTCCGCACCACATCGTACGCACCGTCCAGAATCCAGGCCGTGTCCAACAATAAATTACGAGTGGAGTTCGAGACTCAACAACAGCGCGACGAAACCCTTGAAAAACTAGAAAAGTCCTCAAACCTCACTGCTGAACCGGCCAAGCAATTGATGCCAATGATTATTCTTAAGGGGATATCATTGGACACGCCGTCCGAAGAGCTGGTCGATGTGATCCGCGGCCAAAATGAAGAGCTGACTGCCCTCGCGGTGAGCAGCGATGACTTGCGGCTCGCATTCAAGAGAAATAATCGCCACCCCAAATTGTACAACGCCGTCCTTATCGCCAAGCCCGCCATATGGCGCAAAATAATAGAAATGAAGCGCGTCTGCGTGGATCACCAACGGGTGCACGCAGAGGACTTTTCCACTTTCCTCCAGTGCAGAAAATGTCTGCAGTTCGGCCACATCAAAACCAAATGTACTGCGACACAGGCGCCCTGCTCTTACTGCTCGGAAGAGGGGCACGATACCAACAGCTGCCCTCTACGCGAGAAGAAAGGGGCACCTAAGTGCTATAACTGTTTACAGCACAATAATAAATTCAAAACCACTTATGACATCGGACACCTGGCCACCTCCAACATTTGCCCTCGAGTGAAGGCAATTAAAGTCAAAGTAATAACCCGTACTAATTATGGATCAGCAACGTAATAAAATATTCTTTTAAAATCTTCTAGAATCAGTCTTTAAAATTTTTATTCCTTAATTAAACCACCTATCATTATTACATTAGCCATTTATTATCATATTATATATTTTATATAAGCTATTTATTATTCTTTATCCAACTTACAAGTTGGATAACGAGACAAAAGTTCAAATAATGCGATATCATTGGTTGCGGCAGCAAGCGTATCAAATAGCGCGAGCTGCCGCAACTAACACATAATACAACATCACTGGTTGCGGCAGCAAGCGTATCAAATAGCGTGAGCTGTCGCAACCAACACACAAAATGCGATATCACGGGTTGCGGCAGCAAGCGTACCAAATAGCGTGAGCTGCCGCAACTAATACATTAAGCGTCATCAAGGGTTGCGGCAGCAAGCGTATCAAATAGCGTGAGCTGCCGCAACTCACACATAATGCGACATCACTGGTTGCGGCAGCAAGCGTATCAAATAGCGTGAGCTGCCGCAACCAACACATAATGCGACATCACGAGTTGCGGCAGCAAGCGTATCAAATAGCGTGAGCTGCCGCAACTCACAAATTTTGCAAAAACAAAGTTCAATTAAAAAAAAAAAAAAAAAAAAAAAAAAAAAAAAAAAAAAAAAAAAAAAAACCTAACCTAACCTAACCTAACCTAACCTAACCTAACCTAACCTAACCTAACCTAACCTAACCTAACCTAACCTAACCTAACCTAACCTAACCTAACCTAACCTAACCTAACCTAACCTAACCTAACCTAACCTAACCTAACCTAACCTAACCTAACCTAACCTAACCTAACCTAACCTAACCTAACCTAACCTAACCTAACCTAACCTAACCTAACCTAACCTAACCTAACCTAACCTAACCTAACCTAACCTAACCTAACCTAACCACGAAAACACTTTTAGAAGAAATCTCGTACTACTGCGCTGTTTTCGCTTCTATCACCTTACCTTGGCTCCGTCCAACCCCTAGGCGCGTTTTATACCGTCTAGGTGCGAAATAATTACCTTTTATAACATAAAATTGTCCAAAATAACGTTTTTTTTGGTAAAATTAATTAAATTTCATTGTTTTGCGCTAATTACTTGTACTGATTAGCGATTCAACTTTGCTCATTTGTCGGGGCCGGTGTCTAGATCGCATTGTGCGCTTCGAAACCACCAGTTTCGGCATATAAATTGTAATTCTGTATAAATAACTGTAAATTTTGTACTGAAAATCTAGTTTTTAGACCTTAAATTTAATTTTTTATATTACACTTAGTCTAGATTATTACACGGTTAGCTAGCCCTCGCCGAGGCGCTTCTAACGACACCACCCACGTGCGGCTAGCTCGCAAAAAACGCATTTTCTTTCCCTCCCACCCGCCCTTTTGGCGCATGATAGATCATTTAAGCTCTGTATAGGAAAAGGAAGGTAATTCTGGTCCTTTTCTTCAAAAATTTTTATTTCTGAAATTCAATCCCTGGAGTATCCTGGACCCGTTGGGAACATTTTTGCTCTCACCGGCGCCCTTGTACGCGACTAGGAACCACCACAACACTGAAAATAGCGTTTAACTTATTGACGACCGTGTATACATCTTTTCTATCTTAAGATCTTCCATTTTTGGTCCCGCTCAGGATGGCGCCGTCTAGCGGCGAAGCCTCATCTCTCCCGGCGAAGGCAGCAGATGCAACTAGTGTCGAGTCGTGCATAAGCACGTTAAACAAACTTGCCGAGTGCATCACAGCTGCTATCGCCGAAGGGAAAAATGTTACGGCCGTCAATAAGCGACTCATTACTACCGCGGCGAATGAGATCCGGTGCGTGGCCGCTAAAATACCCACCTTTTCCGCCCCGCAGGAAATCTGCGCCTCCCAAGACGGAAACCTGCGACAGGAAATAGCAACCTGCGTGCGCGAGGAACTTAGCAAGCACCTCGCCACGTTCGCGAAACCACTCACACCCGCACCTAGGTCTTATGCGCAGGCGGCGAACGCCCCGGCACCTCGCCCTCCTCGTCCAGCGACTACACCACCACCTCCGTCTAATAAACCCGCGCTGATTGTTGCGCCGCAGGGCGACTGCACGTCCCAAACACGTCAGGACGTAGTGCAGTCGTTCAAGAATGCAGCCAGTTTCCGCACCACTTCGTACGCACCGTCCAGAATCCAGGCCGTGTCCAACAACAAGCTACGAGTGGAGTTCGAGACTCAACAACAGCGCGACGAAACCCTTAAGAAATTAGAAAAGTCCTCAAACCTCACTGCTGAACCGGCCAAGCAATTGATGCCAATGATTATTCTTAAGGGGATATCATTGGACACGCCGTCCGAAGAGCTGGTCGATGTAATCCGCGGCCAAAATGAAGAGCTGACTGCCCTCGCGGTGAGCAGCGATGACTTGCGGCTCGCATTCAAGAGGAATAACCGCCACCCCAAATTGTACAACGCCGTCCTTATCGCCAACCCCGTCATATGGCGGAAAATAATTGAAATGAAGCGCGTCTGCGTGGATCACCAGCGGGTGCACGCAGAGGACTTCTCTACTTTCCTCCAGTGCAGAAAATGTCTGCAGTTCGGCCACATAAAAACTAAATGTACAGCGACACAGGCGCCCTGCTCCTACTGCTCGGAAGAGGGGCACGATACCACCAGCTGCCCTCTTCGCGAGAAGAAAGGCGCACCTAAGTGCTATAACTGTTTACAGCACAACAACAAATTTAAAACCACCCATGACATCGGACACATAGCCACCTCCAACATCTGCCCTAGAGTGAAATCACTTAAAATCAAAGCAATAACCCGAACTGATTATGGACAAGCAACGCACTAAATTTATTTATTAACATAGATCATACTTAAAAATAGTCTTCAAAAACTTCCAACATTTTTCTAGCCATTTATTATTATATTATATAATTTATTTATTATTCTTTATCCAACTCACAAGTTGGATAATGTGACCTAAGTATTAATAATGCGACATCATTGGTTGCGGCAGCAAGCGTATCAAATAGCGTGAGCTGCCGCAACTAATACATTAAGCGTCATCAAGGGTTGCGGCAGCAAGCGTATCAAATAGCGTGAGCTGTCGCAACCAACACACAAAATGCGATATCACGGGTTGCGGCAGCAAGCGTATCCAATAGCGTGAGCTGCCGCAACTAATACATTAAGCGTCATCAAGGGTTGCGGCAGCAAGCGTATCAAATAGCGTGAGCTGCCGCAACTCACACCTAATGCGACATCACTGGTTGCGGCAGCAAGCGTATCAAATAGCGTGAGCTGCCGCAACCAACACAAGATGCGACATCACGAGTTGCGGCAGCAAGCGTATCAAATAGCGTGAGCTGCCGCAACTCACAAATTTTGCAAAAACAAAGTTCAATAAAAAAAAAAAAAAAAAAAAAAAAAAAAAAAAAAAAAAAACCTAACCTAACCTAACCTAACCTAACCTAACCTAACCTAACCTAACCTAACCTAACCTAACCTAACCTAACCTAACCTAACCTAACCTAACCTAACCTAACCTAACCTAACCTAACCTAACCTAACCTAACCTAACCTAACCTAACCTAACCTAACCTAACCTAACCTAACCTAACCTAACCTAACCTAACCTAACCTAACCTAACCTAACCTAACCTAACCTAACCTAACCTAACCTAACCTAACCTAACCTAACCTAACCTAACCTAACCTAACCTAACCTAACCTAACCTAACCTAACCTAACCTAACCTAACCTAACCTAACCTAACCTAACCTAACCTAACCTAACCTAACCTAACCTAACCTAACCTAACCTAACCTAACCTAACCTAACCTAACCTAACCTAACCTAACCTAACCTAACCTAACCTAACCTAACCTAACCTAACCTAACCTAACCTAACCTAACCTAACCTAACCTAACCTAACCTAACCTAACCTAACCTAACCTAACCTAACCTAACCTAACCTAACCTAACCTAACCTAACCTAACCTAACCTAACCTAACCTAACCTAACCTAACCTAACCTAACCTAACCTAACCTAACCTAACCTAACCTAACCTAACCTAACCTAACCTAACCTAACCTAACCTAACCTAACCTAACCTAACCTAACCTAACCTAACCTAACCTAACCTAACCTAACCTAACCTAACCTAACCTAACCTAACCTAACCTAACCTAACCTAACCTAACCTAACCTAACCTAACCTAACCTAACCTAACCTAACCTAACCTAACCTAACCTAACCTAACCTAACCTAACCTAACCTAACCTAACCTAACCTAACCTAACCTAACCTAACCTAACCTAACCTAACCTAACCTAACCTAACCTAACCTAACCTAACCTAACCTAACCTAACCTAACCTAACCTAACCTAACCTAACCTAACCTAACCTAACCTAACCTAACCTAACCTAACCTAACCTAACCTAACCTAACCTAACCTAACCTAACCTAACCTAACCTAACCTAACCTAACCTAACCTAACCTAACCTAACCTAACCTAACCTAACCTAACCTAACCGAAAAAACACTTTTAGAAGAAATCTCGTACTACTGCGCTGTTTTCGCTTCTATCACCTTACCTTGGCTCCGTCCAACCCCTAGGCGCGTTTTATACCGTCTAGGTGCGAAATAATTACATATCATAACATAAAATTGTCCAAAATAACGTTTTTTTTCATAAAATTAATTAAATTTCATTGTTTTGCGCTAATTACTTGTACTGATTAGCGATTCAACTTTGCTCATTTGTCGGGGCCGGTGTCTAGATCGCATTGTGCGCTTCGAAACCACCAGTTTCGGCATATAAATTGTAATTCTGTATAAATAACTGTTAATTTTGTACTGAAAATCTAGTTTTTAGACCTTAACTTTAATTTTTTATATTACACCTAGTCTAGTTTATTACACGGTTAGCTAGCCCTCGCCGAGGCGCTTCTAACGACACCACCCACGTGCGGCTAGCTCGCAAAAAACGCGAAAAATTGACCTTTCGTTGATTTTCTTAGTTCACTGAAATCCACCTGTATAGAACGAAACCGCCATACATACGAAAACACTTTTAGAAGAAATCTCGTACTACTGCGCTGTTTTCGCTTCTATCACCTTACCTTGGCTCCGTCCAACCCCTAGGCGCGTTTTATACCGTCTAGGTGCGAAATAATTACATATCATAACATAAAATTGTCCAAAATAACGTTTTTTTTCATAAAATTAATTAAATTTCATTGTTTTGCGCTAATTACTTGTACTGATTAGCGATTCAACTTTGCTCATTTGTCGGGGCCGGTGTCTAGATCGCATTGTGCGCTTCGAAACCACCAGTTTCGGCATATAAATTGTAATTCTGTATAAATAACTGTTAATTTTGTACTGAAAAAGTAGTTTTTAGATCATAACTTTAATTTTTTATATTACACCTAGTCTAGTTTATTACACGGTTAGCTAGCCCTCGCCGAGGCGCTTCTAACGACACCACCCACGTGCGGCTAGCTCGCAAAAAACGCGAAAAATTGACCTTTCGTTGATTTTCTTAGTTCACTGAAATCCACCTGTATAGAACGAAACCGCCATACATACGAAAACACTTTTAGAAGAAATCTCGTACTACTGCGCTGTTTTCGCTTCTATCACCTTACCTTGGCTCCGTCCAACCCCTAGGCGCGTTTTATACCGTCTAGGTGCGAAATAATTACATATCATAACATAAAATTGTCCAAAATAACGTTTTTTTTCATAAAATTAATTAAATTTCATTGTTTTGCGCTAATTACTTGTACTGATTAGCGATTCAACTTTGCTCATTTGTCGGGGCCGGTGTCTAGATCGCATTGTGCGCTTCGAAACCACCAGTTTCGGCATATAAATTGTAATTCTGTATAAATAACTGTTAATTTTGTACTGAAAAAGTAGTTTTTAGATCATAACTTTAATTTTTTATATTACACCTAGTCTAGTTTATTACACGGTTAGCTAGCCCTCGCCGAGGCGCTTCTAACGACACCACCCACGTGCGGCTAGCTCGCAAAAAACGCGAAAAATTGACCTTTCGTTGATTTTCTTAGTTCACTGAAATCCACCTGTATAGAACGAAACCGCCATACATACGAAAACACTTTTAGAAGAAATCTCGTACTACTGCGCTGTTTTCGCTTCTATCACCTTACCTTGGCTCCGTCCAACCCCTAGGCGCGTTTTATACCGTCTAGGTGCGAAATAATTACATATCATAACATAAAATTGTCCAAAATAACGTTTTTTTTCATAAAATTAATTAAATTTCATTGTTTTGCGCTAATTACTTGTACTGATTAGCGATTCAACTTTGCTCATTTGTCGGGGCCGGTGTCTAGATCGCATTGTGCGCTTCGAAACCACCAGTTTCGGCATATAAATTGTAATTCTGTATAAATAACTGTTAATTTTGTACTGAAAAAGTAGTTTTTAGATCATAACTTTAATTTTTTATATTACACCTAGTCTAGTTTATTACACGGTTAGCTAGCCCTCGCCGAGGCGCTTCTAACGACACCACCCACGTGCGGCTAGCTCGCAAAAAACGCGAAAAATTGACCTTTCGTTGATTTTCTTAGTTCACTGAAATCCACCTGTATAGAACGAAACCGCCATACATACGAAAACACTTTTAGAAGAAATCTCGTACTACTGCGCTGTTTTCGCTTCTATCACCTTACCTTGGCTCCGTCCAACCCCTAGGCGCGTTTTATACCGTCTAGGTGCGAAATAATTACATATCATAACATAAAATTGTCCAAAATAACGTTTTTTTTCATAAAATTAATTAAATTTCATTGTTTTGCGCTAATTACTTGTACTGATTAGCGATTCAACTTTGCTCATTTGTCGGGGCCGGTGTCTAGATCGCATTGTGCGCTTCGAAACCACCAGTTTCGGCATATAAATTGTAATTCTGTATAAATAACTGTTAATTTTGTACTGAAAATCTAGTTTTTAGACCTTAACTTTAATTTTTTATATTACACCTAGTCTAGTTTATTACACGGTTAGCTAGCCCTCGCCGAGGCGCTTCTAACGACACCACCCACGTGCGGCTAGCTCGCAAAAAACGCGAAAAATTGACCTTTCGTTGATTTTCTTAGTTCACTGAAATCCACCTGTATAGAACGAAACCGCCATACATACGAAAACACTTTTAGAAGAAATCTCGTACTACTGCGCTGTTTTCGCTTCTATCACCTTACCTTGGCTCCGTCCAACCCCTAGGCGCGTTTTATACCGTCTAGGTGCGAAATAATTACATATCATAACATAAAATTGTCCAAAATAACGTTTTTTTTCATAAAATTAATTAAATTTCATTGTTTTGCGCTAATTACTTGTACTGATTAGCGATTCAACTTTGCTCATTTGTCGGGGCCGGTGTCTAGATCGCATTGTGCGCTTCGAAACCACCAGTTTCGGCATATAAATTGTAATTCTGTATAAATAACTGTTAATTTTGTACTGAAAATCTAGTTTTTAGACCTTAACTTTAATTTTTTATATTACACCTAGTCTAGTTTATTACACGGTTAGCTAGCCCTCGCCGAGGCGCTTCTAACGACACCACCCACGTGCGGCTAGCTCGCAAAAAACGCGAAAAATTGACCTTTCGTTGATTTTCTTAGTTCACTGAAATCCACCTGTATAGAACGAAACCGCCATACATACGAAAACACTTTTAGAAGAAATCTCGTACTACTGCGCTGTTTTCGCTTCTATCACCTTACCTTGGCTCCGTCCAACCCCTAGGCGCGTTTTATACCGTCTAGGTGCGAAATAATTACATATCATAACATAAAATTGTCCAAAATAACGTTTTTTTTCATAAAATTAATTAAATTTCATTGTTTTGCGCTAATTACTTGTACTGATTAGCGATTCAACTTTGCTCATTTGTCGGGGCCGGTGTCTAGATCGCATTGTGCGCTTCGAAACCACCAGTTTCGGCATATAAATTGTAATTCTGTATAAATAACTGTTAATTTTGTACTGAAAATCTAGTTTTTAGACCTTAACTTTAATTTTTTATATTACACCTAGTCTAGTTTATTACACGGTTAGCTAGCCCTCGCCGAGGCGCTTCTAACGACACCACCCACGTGCGGCTAGCTCGCAAAAAACGCGAAAAATTGACCTTTCGTTGATTTTCTTAGTTCACTGAAATCCACCTGTATAGAACGAAACCGCCATACATACGAAAACACTTTTAGAAGAAATCTCGTACTACTGCGCTGTTTTCGCTTCTATCACCTTACCTTGGCTCCGTCCAACCCCTAGGCGCGTTTTATACCGTCTAGGTGCGAAATAATTACATATCATAACATAAAATTGTCCAAAATAACGTTTTTTTTCATAAAATTAATTAAATTTCATTGTTTTGCGCTAATTACTTGTACTGATTAGCGATTCAACTTTGCTCATTTGTCGGGGCCGGTGTCTAGATCGCATTGTGCGCTTCGAAACCACCAGTTTCGGCATATAAATTGTAATTCTGTATAAATAACTGTTAATTTTGTACTGAAAATCTAGTTTTTAGACCTTAACTTTAATTTTTTATATTACACCTAGTCTAGTTTATTACACGGTTAGCTAGCCCTCGCCGAGGCGCTTCTAACGACACCACCCACGTGCGGCTAGCTCGCAAAAAACGCGAAAAATTGACCTTTCGTTGATTTTCTTAGTTCACTGAAATCCACCTGTATAGAACGAAACCGCCATACATACGAAAACACTTTTAGAAGAAATCTCGTACTACTGCGCTGTTTTCGCTTCTATCACCTTACCTTGGCTCCGTCCAACCCCTAGGCGCGTTTTATACCGTCTAGGTGCGAAATAATTACATATCATAACATAAAATTGTCCAAAATAACGTTTTTTTTCATAAAATTAATTAAATTTCATTGTTTTGCGCTAATTACTTGTACTGATTAGCGATTCAACTTTGCTCATTTGTCGGGGCCGGTGTCTAGATCGCATTGTGCGCTTCGAAACCACCAGTTTCGGCATATAAATTGTAATTCTGTATAAATAACTGTTAATTTTGTACTGAAAAAGTAGTTTTTAGATCATAACTTTAATTTTTTATATTACACCTAGTCTAGTTTATTACACGGTTAGCTAGCCCTCGCCGAGGCGCTTCTAACGACACCACCCACGTGCGGCTAGCTCGCAAAAAACGCGAAAAATTGACCTTTCGTTGATTTTCTTAGTTCACTGAAATCCACCTGTATAGAACGAAACCGCCATACATACGAAAACACTTTTAGAAGAAATCTCGTACTACTGCGCTGTTTTCGCTTCTATCACCTTACCTTGGCTCCGTCCAACCCCTAGGCGCGTTTTATACCGTCTAGGTGCGAAATAATTACATATCATAACATAAAATTGTCCAAAATAACGTTTTTTTTCATAAAATTAATTAAATTTCATTGTTTTGCGCTAATTACTTGTACTGATTAGCGATTCAACTTTGCTCATTTGTCGGGGCCGGTGTCTAGATCGCATTGTGCGCTTCGAAACCACCAGTTTCGGCATATAAATTGTAATTCTGTATAAATAACTGTTAATTTTGTACTGAAAAAGTAGTTTTTAGATCATAACTTTAATTTTTTATATTACACCTAGTCTAGTTTATTACACGGTTAGCTAGCCCTCGCCGAGGCGCTTCTAACGACACCACCCACGTGCGGCTAGCTCGCAAAAAACGCGAAAAATTGACCTTTCGTTGATTTTCTTAGTTCACTGAAATCCACCTGTATAGAACGAAACCGCCATACATACGAAAACACTTTTAGAAGAAATCTCGTACTACTGCGCTGTTTTCGCTTCTATCACCTTACCTTGGCTCCGTCCAACCCCTAGGCGCGTTTTATACCGTCTAGGTGCGAAATAATTACATATCATAACATAAAATTGTCCAAAATAACGTTTTTTTTCATAAAATTAATTAAATTTCATTGTTTTGCGCTAATTACTTGTACTGATTAGCGATTCAACTTTGCTCATTTGTCGGGGCCGGTGTCTAGATCGCATTGTGCGCTTCGAAACCACCAGTTTCGGCATATAAATTGTAATTCTGTATAAATAACTGTTAATTTTGTACTGAAAAAGTAGTTTTTAGATCATAACTTTAATTTTTTATATTACACCTAGTCTAGTTTATTACACGGTTAGCTAGCCCTCGCCGAGGCGCTTCTAACGACACCACCCACGTGCGGCTAGCTCGCAAAAAACGCGAAAAATTGACCTTTCGTTGATTTTCTTAGTTCACTGAAATCCACCTGTATAGAACGAAACCGCCATACATACGAAAACACTTTTAGAAGAAATCTCGTACTACTGCGCTGTTTTCGCTTCTATCACCTTACCTTGGCTCCGTCCAACCCCTAGGCGCGTTTTATACCGTCTAGGTGCGAAATAATTACATATCATAACATAAAATTGTCCAAAATAACGTTTTTTTTTCATAAAATTAATTAAATTTCATTGTTTTGCGCTAATTACTTGTACTGATTAGCGATTCAACTTTGCTCATTTGTCGGGGCCGGTGTCTAGATCGCATTGTGCGCTTCGAAACCACCAGTTTCGGCATATAAATTGTAATTCTGTATAAATAACTGTTAATTTTGTACTGAAAAAGTAGTTTTTAGATCATAACTTTAATTTTTTATATTACACCTAGTCTAGTTTATTACACGGTTAGCTAGCCCTCGCCGAGGCGCTTCTAACGACACCACCCACGTGCGGCTAGCTCGCAAAAAACGCGAAAAATTGACCTTTCGTTGATTTTCTTAGTTCACTGAAATCCACCTGTATAGAACGAAACCGCCATACATACGAAAACACTTTTAGAAGAAATCTCGTACTACTGCGCTGTTTTCGCTTCTATCACCTTACCTTGGCTCCGTCCAACCCCTAGGCGCGTTTTATACCGTCTAGGTGCGAAATAATTACATATCATAACATAAAATTGTCCAAAATAACGTTTTTTTTTCATAAAATTAATTAAATTTCATTGTTTTGCGCTAATTACTTGTACTGATTAGCGATTCAACTTTGCTCATTTGTCGGGGCCGGTGTCTAGATCGCATTGTGCGCTTCGAAACCACCAGTTTCGGCATATAAATTGTAATTCTGTATAAATAACTGTTAATTTTGTACTGAAAAAGTAGTTTTTAGATCATAACTTTAATTTTTTATATTACACCTAGTCTAGTTTATTACACGGTTAGCTAGCCCTCGCCGAGGCGCTTCTAACGACACCACCCACGTGCGGCTAGCTCGCAAAAAACGCGAAAAATTGACCTTTCGTTGATTTTCTTAGTTCACTGAAATCCACCTGTATAGAACGAAACCGCCATACATACGAAAACACTTTTAGAAGAAATCTCGTACTACTGCGCTGTTTTCGCTTCTATCACCTTACCTTGGCTCCGTCCAACCCCTAGGCGCGTTTTATACCGTCTAGGTGCGAAATAATTACATATCATAACATAAAATTGTCCAAAATAACGTTTTTTTTTCATAAAATTAATTAAATTTCATTGTTTTGCGCTAATTACTTGTACTGATTAGCGATTCAACTTTGCTCATTTGTCGGGGCCGGTGTCTAGATCGCATTGTGCGCTTCGAAACCACCAGTTTCGGCATATAAATTGTAATTCTGTATAAATAACTGTAAATTTTGTACTGAAAAAGTAGTTTTTAGATCATAACTTTAATTTTTTATATTACACCTAGTCTAGTTTATTACACGGTTAGCTAGCCCTCGCCGAGGCGCTTCTAACGACACCACCCACGTGCGGCTAGCTCGCAAAAAACGCGAAAAATTGACCTTTCGTTGATTTTCTTAGTTCACTGAAATCCACCTGTATAGAACGAAACCGCCATACATACGAAAACACTTTTAGAAGAAATCTCGTACTACTGCGCTGTTTTCGCTTCTATCACCTTACCTTGGCTCCGTCCAACCCCTAGGCGCGTTTTATACCGTCTAGGTGCGAAATAATTACATATCATAACATAAAATTGTCCAAAATAACGTTTTTTTTCATAAAATTAATTAAATTTCATTGTTTTGCGCTAATTACTTGTACTGATTAGCGATTCAACTTTGCTCATTTGTCGGGGCCGGTGTCTAGATCGCATTGTGCGCTTCGAAACCACCAGTTTCGGCATATAAATTGTAATTCTGTATAAATAACTGTTAATTTTGTACTGAAAATCTAGTTTTTAGACCTTAACTTTAATTTTTTATATTACACCTAGTCTAGTTTATTACACGGTTAGCTAGCCCTCGCCGAGGCGCTTCTAACGACACCACCCACGTGCGGCTAGCTCGCAAAAAACGCGAAAAATTGACCTTTCGTTGATTTTCTTAGTTCACTGAAATCCACCTGTATAGAACGAAACCGCCATACATACGAAAACACTTTTAGAAGAAATCTCGTACTACTGCGCTGTTTTCGCTTCTATCACCTTACCTTGGCTCCGTCCAACCCCTAGGCGCGTTTTATACCGTCTAGGTGCGAAATAATTACATATCATAACATAAAATTGTCCAAAATAACGTTTTTTTTCATAAAATTAATTAAATTTCATTGTTTTGCGCTAATTACTTGTACTGATTAGCGATTCAACTTTGCTCATTTGTCGGGGCCGGTGTCTAGATCGCATTGTGCGCTTCGAAACCACCAGTTTCGGCATATAAATTGTAATTCTGTATAAATAACTGTTAATTTTGTACTGAAAATCTAGTTTTTAGACCTTAACTTTAATTTTTTATATTACACCTAGTCTAGTTTATTACACGGTTAGCTAGCCCTCGCCGAGGCGCTTCTAACGACACCACCCACGTGCGGCTAGCTCGCAAAAAACGCATTTTCTTGCCCTCCCACCCGCCCTTTTGGCGCATGATAGATCATTTAAGCTCTGTATAGGAAAAGGAAGGCAATTCTGGTCATTTTCATCAAAAATTTTTGTTTCCGAAATTTAATCCCTGGAGTATCCTGGACCCCTTGGGAGCATTTTTGCTCTCACCGGCGCCCTGGTACTCGACTAGGAACCACCACAACACTGAAAATAGGGTTTAACTTGTTGACGACCGTGCATACATCTTTTCTCTTAAGATCTTCCATATTTGGTCCCGCTCAGGATGGCACCGTCTAGCGGTGAAGTCCCGTCTCTCCCGGTGAATGCAGCAGATGCGACTAGTCTCGAGTCGTGCATAAGCACGCTTAATAAACTCGCCGAGTGCATCACGGCTGCTATCGCCGAAGGAAAGAACGTTACGGCCGTCAACAAGCGACTCATTACTACCGCGGCGAATGAGATCCGGTGCGTGGCCGCTAAAATACCCACCTTTTCGTCCCCCCAGCAGGAAATCTGCGCATCCCAAGATGTAAACCTGCGACAGGAAATCGCCACCTGCGTGCGCGAGGAACTTAGTAAGCACCTCGCCACGATCGCGAAACCACTACCACACCCACCCGCACCAAGGTCTTACGCGCAGGCGGCGAACGCCCCGGCACCTCGCCCCCCTCGTCCAGCGACTACACCACCACCTCCGTGTAATAAACCCGCGCTGATTGTTGCGCCGCAGGGCGACTGCACGTCCCAAACACGTCAGGACGTAGTGCAGTCGTTCAAGAACGCAGCCAGTTTCCGCACCACTTCGTACGCACCGTCCAGAATCCAGGCCGTGTCCAACAATAAGCTACGAGTGGAGTTCGAGACTGAGCAACAGCGCGATGACACACTGAAAAAACTAGAAAAGTCCTCACAATTAACTGCTGAACCGGCCAAGCAACTGATGCCAATGATCATTCTCAAGGGAATATCATTGGACACGCCATCCGAAGAGCTGGTCGATGTCATCCGCGGCCAAAACGAGGAGCTGACTGCCCTTGCGGTTGACAGCGATGACTTGCGGCTTGCATTCAAGCGAAATAACCGCCACCCCAAGTTGTATAACGCCGTCCTCATCGCCAAGCCCGCCATATGGCGCAAAATAATCGAAATGAAGCGCGTCTGCGTGGATCACCAGCGGGTGCACGCAGAGGACTTCTCTACTTTCCTCCAGTGCAGAAAATGTCTGCAGTTCGGTCACATAAAAACAAAATGCAATGCGACACAGGCACCCTGCTCCTACTGCTCGGAAGAGGGGCACGATACCACCAGCTGCCCTCTTCGCGAGAAGAAAGGCGCACCTAAGTGCTATAACTGTTTACAGCACAACAACAAATTTAAAACCACCCATGACATCGGACACATAGCCACCTCCAACATTTGCCCTAGAGTGAAATCACTTAAAATCAAAGCAATAACCCGAACTGATTATGGACAAGCAACGCACTAAATTTATTTATTAACATGGATCATACTTAAAAATAGTCTTCAAAACTTCCAACATTTTTCTAGCCATTTATTATTATATTATACATATAATTTATTTATTATTCTTTATCCAACTCACAAGTTGGATAATGTGACCTAAGTATTAATAATGCGACATCATTGGTTGCGGCAGCAAGCGTATCAAATAGCGTGAGCTGCCGCAACTAATACATTAAGCGTCATCAAGGGTTGCGGCAGCAAGCGTATCAAATAGCGTGAGCTGTCGCAACCAACACACAAAATGCGATATCACGGGTTGCGGCAGCAAGCGTATCCAATAGCGTGAGCTGCCGCAACTAATACATTAAGCGTCATCAAGGGTTGCGGCAGCAAGCGTATCAAATAGCGTGAGCTGCCGCAACTCACACATAATGCGACATCACTGGTTGCGGCAGCAAGCGTATCAAATAGCGTGAGCTGCCGCAACCAACACATAATGCGACATCACGAGTTGCGGCAGCAAGCGTATCAAATAGCGTGAGCTGCCGCAACTCACAAATTTTGCAAAAACAAAGTTCAATTAAAAAAAAAAAAAAAAAACCTAACCTAACCTAACCTAACCTAACCTAACCTAACCTAACCTAACCTAACCTAACCTAACCTAACCTAACCTAACCTAACCTAACCTAACCTAACCTAACCTAACCTAACCTAACCTTTTTTCAAAAACGGTTTAGTAAAAATTTCATTTAGTTATATCTGTTTGTAGGTCTCTTAAAGACCTTCCTAAATATATAGCACACATATCGTGTGATTATATAGAACACCTAATTTTTTAACCTTAAAAAGTAGTAATTAATCTTGTAAAATATCAGTTTTTCCCGGTTTTCCAGGGAAATTTGTTCCCGGACCCCTAAATTTTATTACGCCATTCGCTCGCAAACGTCCAGCCGAAGAGAACGATACCACTCACGTGGCGCTCCGACTACCTCGAGCCGAAGAAATTTCGAGTTTTTTGCCCTCCCACCCACCCATATTTTCTTGGCCATATCGATTCCGGAGGCTTTCGGCAAACACATTTCAACACCCCATTCACTTTGGGAGGCCATAGCTCCGGAGTCGATAGTGCTAGAGGGCTGCGGTTTGCGGCATCGGATAGGTGTTGAAACGTTCTGTCGTTCTTTGTAGGTTTCAAGTTAATTTACCTTGAAACCAAGTTTAGGCATCCGTGCCTGTGTTGCAGGCACAAAAAATTTACGGTTCAAAGGCCGTTTTTGGACGCTTCTTGTGTTCCAAGAAGCGTTTACCTGCTAAGACGACCTCAGGGCAGAGCAGCAATCACCTCCCCGTCGACGCAGAAGGCTGGCGCGAACCGCTGGGACAGCAATCGCACTAGACCTGTTTTTAGAAGAAAAATTTTATATAATTATTTATTGACCTTTTTAAACATTATTTATACAATCTATACACTTTTACCATTTTAATACTTATACAATTTTTTACAAATCTAGATATAAGACTGTGTTTACAACTTCTACAAACTTACTGAATTTATACTCTGGTTGGGTTAGGTTAAGGCTAGAAATCCTTCTTCCTATCCCTGTATCCCTCGACTTCCCTCACAAACCAGCATGTTCCGCACCCCCGCCAAAAAGGCCACGGGCCCCTCCCCGCCAACCACTCCCCCTAAATTAACGCAGAAAACCGTCTTCAAAACCCAGACGAAAGTCCGGAGGAACGTGGGGGAGCCGGAGGCGGGTAAAGTTCTTTTCCCGGAGGAATCTCCAGTCAGTACGGTGCAGCCTAGCAGGTTGCAGGAAGCGAGGGCATGGGTGGTGAAGGCTAAGATGGCCCTCAATGCGTCGAGGAACCTAAAGACCGACATAAAAGCCTCCGTCACCCAGGCCATCGATAGGCTGTACCAACTGATCAAGGAGAGGGAAGCCGGGAAAACTGCGTGTGTCCCCTCGCCGGAGCTCTCTGAAATAGTCCAGGATGAGCCGGCGAGGGTACTTCAACCACGTGAGGAGGAAAGTGTGCCCCAGGTGGAGGGTCAAGAAAGGGTCTCTCAGTTGCTCTCCTCGTTAGCCGAACACAGTAAGCTGATGAGAGAGAGCAACGAGAAGGCGGAACTGCTGAGGGACGCTCTCCAGTGTAAAACAGAATCCCTGGAAGTGGCCACATACGCGAGTGTGGCTGCGAGCACAAAGGGGCGTAAACGCCCGGAGCCCACTGCGCTGCACTCGGTAGTGGTCACATCCAGGGACGAGATGGACACTGGGGAGGAAGTATTGGGAAAGATTAGAAGAGCCCTTAAAACTAAGGAGGGGGACATTAAAATAGACCGGGTCAGGAAAGCGAAGGACCAGAAGGTGATCATCAGCTGCCGAAATGCAGAGGAGCGAGACAGGGTCCGGAGTAAGCTCTCAACGGCGGAGGAACAGTTCGAGGTGCGGGTCCCTCAAAATCAAGACCCCCTCGTTATCATCAGGGATGTCCTCAGCTTCCATGAAAATGAGGACATCCTTGACCACTTGAGAGCCCAAAATAAAAGATTATTCCGCGACCTCGCGGCTGATGAAAACCGGATGGAAATTCGCTTCCGCAAAAAGGCCCGGAACGCGCTTATGTGCCACGTGGTGGCAAAGGTGTCCCCAGTTCTCTGGGGTAGGCTGAT
The DNA here is from genome assembly GCA_905475315.1 of Autographa pulchrina. Classification (NCBI taxonomy): domain Eukaryota; kingdom Metazoa; phylum Arthropoda; class Insecta; order Lepidoptera; family Noctuidae; genus Autographa; species Autographa pulchrina. Next base: position 116,542 of record CAJQGB010000103.1, on the reverse strand, counting down.
GGAGGCGGAGGCTGTGTACATAGACATGCAGCACGTTCGGGTGGAAGATCAATCTCCACTCGTCCAGTGCTCCATGTGCTTGGGGTATGGGCACAGCCGACGTCTCTGCACCGAAACCTCGGAGAAATGTGGGCACTGCGCCGGCCCTCACCAGCGAAGAGACTGCGCAGAACAACTCGCCAACGCAACTCCCAAATGCTGCAACTGCCAAGCGGCAAAACTGGAGACCACAGGGCATCATGCTTTCAGCAGAGATTGCCCTGTCAGACGCAAATGGGACGCGTTGGCTCGAGCCAAAACTGCGTACTGCTGAGGGCACCACGGCGGCCAAAAGCAAAATAAGTACCGGCAGTGGGACAAAAACATCGATGCGAAAGAGCTATTGCGAGACCAGCTGTGGAAAAACCAAGCGGGCTGCGGCTTACAACATACAGACCATCACGACAAAAAAGCATCAGAGCCTGCTGGTTGCATGCGTTTCATGCCGAAAAAGCACAATCATAAGGTACGCAGAAGAGTGCATTGCCGTGGTGGTCAAACAGACCGCCCAAACTACCCGAATAGTCTACGCTGGCACCGAAAGCACTCACCGCAATACACGCACTAGAAACGCGCGTCTTACCGAAAGAAGTGGGGCAACTAAACGAAAGAGCATCAGCGGGTTAAAAAACTGGGACATAATTACTATGTTCCGGATTTAACACCGCCTGAGCAGAAAACGACCAACGCCCCATTTACAATAAATCATTAAGCGCCATTCGCAGCAAATCCCACAGCCGGGAAGCGCTGCATCGTCCCCCCCCTACCCCAACAACATTATGGTATGCAAAACGACCAACAAAACTGCACCAAAGGGCTCTGATTCCCATGTCAGAGGGATACTTTCAAAGAAACCCAAAAAAAAAAAAAAAAAAAAAAAAAAAAAAACCTAACCTAACCTAACCTAACCTAACCTAACCTAACCTAACCTAACCTAACCTAACCTAACCTAACCTAACCTAACCTAACCTAACCTAACCTAACCTAACCTAACCTAACCTAACCTAACCTAACCTAACCTAACCTAACCTAACCTAACCTAACCTAACCTAACCTAACCTAACCTAACCTAACCTAACCTAACCTAACCTAACCTAACCTAACCTAACCTAACCTAACCTAACCTAACCTAACCTAACCTAACCTAACCTAACCTAACCTAACCTAACCTAACCTAACCTAACCTAACCTAACCTAACCTAACCTAACCTAACCTAACCTAACCTAACCTAACCTAACCTAACCTAACCTAACCTAACCTAACCTAACCTAACCTAACCTAACCTAACCTGCTTTGCCATATGGTCGCGAGGGTGTCCCCCACTCTGTGGAATCGACTGCTGGGGGCGTCTGAGGTGTACCTGGACCTACAGCACATCAAAGTGGAGGACCAGTCGCCACTGGTCCAATGCTCGATGTGCTTGGGATACGGCCACAGCAGACGCCTCTGCGTCGAGACCACCGAAAAGTGCGGCCACTGCGGGGGCCCTCATCTGCGCAAAGACTGCGCTGAAAAGCTCGCCAACGCAGCTCCCACCTGCTGCAACTGCGTCACCGCAAAACTAGACATGACGGGGCACAATGCGTTCAGCTCAGACTGCCCCGTCCGACGCAGGTGGGACGCATTGGCTCGAGCAAAAGTAGCGTATTGCTGAGGGCTCCATGGCAGAAACATTGGCTGCCTCCACCGCGGGGCTGAAGGCGTACCCGGTAATGCAGGCAAACCTCCAAAGGAAAGAGCTGGCGACCGCGGAGCTGATCCAGGGGGCTCTGGAAAGGAAAGCGACTATGGCTCTTATACAGGAGCCATACGTGGGTGGCAAGAAAAGAGTGCGAGACTACCGCGGGGCGAGAATATTCCAGGCATCGGAAGAGGGAAATGGTACTGTAAAGGCGGCCATTGTCGTCTTTGACCAAGACCTTGACGTAATACAGTACCCAGAACTCACCACGCACAACATCGTAGTGGTGAGGATCCGTACCAGTGCCTGGGACCTCGTGGTGGTCTCTGTATACTTCGAGCCCGACCTACCCCTCGCACCTTATCTGGAGCACCTTGGAGCCATTCGTCACCGTATGGGAACTCAAAGCCTGCTTATCGGTGGGGACGTAAACGCCAAGAGCCCGTGGTGGGGAAGTAGAGTGGAGGACAGCAGAGGTGAGGAGATGTGCGGCCTTCTTGGAGAACTCGACCTAAACGTGCTCAACAGCGGCACCACACCAACTTTCGACACCGTCAGAGGCGGGAAAGTTTACAGCAGCCACGTCGACATAACGGCGTGCTCGACGGATCTTCTCGGCCTGGTAGATGGATGGCGTGTAGACGTGGGAATGACGAGCTCGGATCACAACGGCATTGTATTCAAAATTAACCTAGAAAAATCATTTGGAATTAACATTAAAACCACAACACGAAAATATAACACCAGAAAAGCAAATTGGGACCAGTTTCATGAGAAACTGGCCCAATTAAAAATAGAAAACCAAATTAATAAAACAGTAATTGATAAGATTAATAATATTAAAGATTTAGAATTAACAGTAGACTCATTCATAAAAATAATAGATCAAGCATGCAAAACATGCATTCCAGAAAAGAGAAATAAAAATAAACTTACCTTGCCGTGGTGGTCCGATGAGCTCGCTGCGTTGAAGAAAATGGTTGCTACCAGGAGGAGAAGGATCCGTTGCGCCGCGCCTGTCCGTCGAGATGGTGTCGTTGCTGAGTACCTGAAAGAAAAGGAAGAGTATGAAAAGAAGGCTAAGCAAGCTCAGATCCAGAGCTGGAAGGAGTTCTGCTCTAAGCAAGATAGGGAGGGAGTCTGGGAGGGCATATACAGAGTCATGGGAAGGACTGCGAAGAGACATGAGGACGTAACCCTTGAGCGAGAAGGCGTAGCTCTGGACCCTGCTCAATCGGCAGCCTTTCTCGCGGATACTTTTTACCCTGCCGATCCGGAAAGCGAGGACAGCGAGGACCAGAGGGCTATCAGGAACCTCTCGAAGCGGGTAAACGAGCGGGTCCATGATGAGGTGCATGACCCACCTTTTACAGCGCACGAGCTGAAGTCCTCGGTCCAAGCATTCAACCCGAGAAAGGCGCCGGGAGCAGACGGCTTCACAGCCGACATCTGTCGTCAAGCCATATTCCAGGACCCCGAATCGTTCCTTGCCCTGGCCAACAAATGCCTCAGTCTGGGGCACTTTCCAAAGCCCTGGAAAGAGGCCACAGTCGTGGTCCTGAGGAAGCCGGGTAAGGACGACTACAGGAGGCCGAAATCGTACAGGCCAATCGGCCTGTTACCAGTCCTCGGGAAGGTCCTGGAAAAAATGGTGGTAGCTAGGCTCCAGTGGCACCTGGTGCCAAGGCTAAGTACTCGCCAGTACGGCTTTATGCCACAGAGAAGCACGGAGGACTCTCTCTATAATCTAGTGAACCAAATTAAAGCGGAAATTAAACTGAAAAAGTTGGTAACGCTCGTTTCGCTGGATATAGAGGGAGCCTTCGATAGCGCTTGGTGGCCTGCCATCAAAGTCAGACTGGCTGAGGAACAGTGCCCAGTAAACATCAGGCGTCTGCTGGACAGCTACCTAGACGACAGATGCGTAAAGCTCAGATACGCGGGAATAGAGCACGCCAAAGCCACGCACAAGGGTTGCGTCCAAGGGTCGATAGGCGGTCCGATCCTCTGGAATGTCCTCATAGACTCCCTCCTCAAGTCTCTGGAAGCGGCTGGGGTCAACTGCCAAGCTTTTGCGGACGATGTAGTCCTCCTGTTCGCAGATTACACCGCGTTGGAGGTGCAGCGACAGGCCAATGCCGCCCTCGAGCATGTGAGGAGATGGGGTGTCCAAAACAAGCTGAAATTTGCGCCACACAAGACTTGCGCAATGCTTGTGACCAAAAAGCTAAAATATGACACCCCTCACCTGAGCATAGGCGGGGTCGACATTGCCATGTCTCGCGAAGTGAAGGTTTTGGGTCTGACCATAGATGACAAACTGACCTTCAACAGTCACGTTGAGGTCGTCTGTGGAAAGGCCCTGAACTTTTACAAGCAGCTCCAACGCGCTGCGAAGATCAGCTGGGGACTGCATCCAGAGATAGTCCGCACACTGTACGCTGCGGTGGTGGAGCCCATCATCCTGTACGCCGCAGCTGCGTGGGCACCAGCCGCTGGGAAGATAGGGGTACAAAAACGCCTAAACACGGTGCAGAGGGGAGTAGCCCAAAAAATCTGCAGGGCCTATCGCACGGTCTCCCTCCACTCGGCCCTAATTCTGGCCGGGATACTTCCTTTGGACCTTCGTATAAAGGAAGCAGCAGCATTATACGAAGCGCGCAAAGGGTCGTCCCGGCTGGTGCTGGGAGACCGGGAGGTAGAGCGTGTGGTGGGCTTTGCGGATAACCCGCATCCGGCCCAACGTCCAGAACTCAGTTTTGAGAACCTGGACGAGCAAAGCCTGGTAGACCGTAACAACGTGCAGGAGCGCCGTATTTTTACCGACGGTAGCAAGATAGGGGGCAAAGTAGGAGCGGCATTCTCCTTATGGGACAGCCGCTCCGAAATCAAGTCCCGAAAACTATCCTTGCCAGCTTACTGCACAGTCTACCAGGCTGAACTCCTGGCCCTATGTCGGGCCACGGGCGAAACCCTACTGGGCGACGAACGGAGCTATGGCATATACAGTGACTCGATGGCGGCACTGCAGGCGGTCACTAGCCATGGCTCCATGCATCCACTTGCGCACAAGGCGCGTCAAAACCTCAGCGAGGCCTTGGTCCGGGGCAAAGATGTATCCTTGTTCTGGATCAAGGCCCATGCAGGCTTCGAAGGGAACGAGCGCGCAGACGTCCTGGCGAAGGAGGCGGCCACTTCGAGCCGCAGATCGCCAGATTATGACCTGTGTCCGGTTTCATTCGTCAGGAACCAGCTTCGCAGCCAGACCCTTGACGAATGGAACCGGAGATACCTGGCCGGAGAGACCGCTTCTGTAACCAGGACGTTCCTCCCGAACGCAGTGGATGCTTACAAAGTCGTCCGCAAAATAGCACCAGAAGGTGCCATAACACAAGTGCTGACGGGACATGGAGGGTTCTCCCAGTATCTGCACAGATTCAAGTGCAAAGAGAGCCCTTCATGCATCTGTGATCCCGAAGTGGCGGAGAGTGTTATGCACTGCGTATTTGAGTGCCCCGTCTTCCTAACCCAGCGAGTAGCATTAGAGCAGACCATAGACGAGGTGGTGAGCGCTGCAAACGCTCACTGCCTCATCGCAAATAAAAAAGTGAGAAACCAATTTATCAAATTTGCGGTGAGCGTTTGCAGCGCCACCAACAAACGCAACAAAACTTAAATAATAAAATACCAGCTCTGAGCAAGAAAGGAAAGAATGACAAAGGCTCTGACCATGTCAGAGGGAAGAAATGTATTAATAAACAAAAAAAAAAAAAAAAAAAAAAAAAAAACCTAACCTAACCTAACCTAACCTAACCTAACCTAACCTAACCTAACCTAACCTAACCTAACCTAACCTAACCTAACCTAACCTAACCTAACCTAACCTAACCTAACCTAACCTAACCTAACCTAACCTAACCTAACCTAACCTAACCTAACCTAACCTAACCTAACCTAACCTAACCTAACCTAACCTAACCTAACCTAACCTAACCTTTTTTTTTTTTTTTTTTTTTTTTGATAAGGCGGGGGAATCCTCATGGACACCCACCCACTCGGGGGAGCGGATGGGTAGTGTCAGACTCTTACTGACTAAACCTGAACCGCCGTGCACCGTCATCCGCGTTTAGCGTTGGCGCGTGGTAATGCGTTGCAATTCGTCACGCGCCAACCGCGGGGATCCATCGGCCAATAAGCCGATGGCTCACTTTCGTGATTGGAGGCCGAAGTGTAAAAGGCTTCGGCCTCCCCGCCTCGTATTGGAACCACACCCGATGCTACGAAATGTGGCTCCCCGTCGTGGGTCCTATACACGGACGACATGCACCCCCGTGCCTGTCGCCCAGGGCCCTAGTTAGGGCGGGAGGTCGCGCTCATGCGCGGCTCTGCGCCGCCCCACTCGACGTCGGCGTATCTGGGGCGCGTCGGGGTCGTCCTCCCGAGCGCGCTCCGCCGCCTCCTTCTGGGACATGACGGTCTCACAGAAGGAGGACAGCGCGTCCCACGCTGCGCGACTGCTGAGCACGGATGCGACAACAGCCGACAGCGCGGAGACGTCCACGCCTCCCAGCGCCGCCTGGAGAACGGCGCGAGGCTCATCGAAGGTGGGACACACGGCCAGGGTGTGCAGCGCGGTGTCATCACTGGCACCGCACTGGTGGCAGGCCGTGGTCCCCTCCCTCCTGGCGACCCGGCACAGGTAATGGCCAAAGGCCCCGTGCCCGGTCAGTATCTGCGTGAGGCGGTAGGTCAATAAACCGTACCGCCTCTCCACCCACGGTTGGAGATGTGGGCGGATCGCCTCGATAGTTGCCCGTCCCGCCGACGGTCTCGCGAGCCGAAGCTCCCAATTCCGCATGGTGACGAGACGGGCCTGTCGTCGCCAGAGCTCGCGTTGCCTCGGCATGGGGTCGGTACCCCGGGACCGGAGCTCGGTGCAACGGGTGTAAAGGTCCGTTAGCACCTTCGCGTCCAGATCCCAAGGCGGTGTCCCAGCCAAGACACACGCGGCTTCGTGACCGACGGTCCGGTAGGCCCGGACGATCCTGTTGGCAACAGCACGCTGCGAACCAAGTAGGACCGCCCGGTTATCGGCCGTCAGTCGGTCACTCCAAATGGGTGCGCCGTACAGAGCCATCGATCGAATGACCGAGGCATAGAGACGGCGACACCCAACGTCGGGGCCCCCGACATTTGGCAGGAGCCTTCCGAGGGCCGCAGCGGCGGACCGAAGCCTCGGCGCCAACCGCTGAAAATGCTCCCGGAAGCTCAACCGCCCGTCGAGGACCAGGCCGAGATACTTCATCGTACCCGACAGTGGGATCCTCGCGTCCTCCACCGCCAGGCACGAATCCGTAGGTCTACTCCGGGGGCCATGAAGCAAAAGTGCTTCGGTCTTCCCCAGAGCGACGTCCAATCCAAGCATCCGGATGCGACCTACGACGAGCTGTACGCCGCAGGTAGCACGCCGGATGCACTCCTCCTGGGTGGTCCCCCGGACCAACACCAGGGTGTCGTCTGCATAGCAGACGACCTCCGTCTGACAGAGGAGGGCACCGCGAAGCACCCAATCGTACCCGATGTTCCACAAGAGAGGTCCTAAGACTGACCCCTGTGGAACACCGCGCCCGGTGGGTTGCAGCTGCGGGCCCATCACTCCGGAGTACGCGACATACCTGTCGCGCAGGTAGTCCGCCACGATGTGCTGGAGGTAGAGGGGCGCCCCGTGATAACGAAGCGCCGACTCTATGCACTGGTGCGGCAGCGAGTTGAAGGCGTTCGCGATGTCGAGCGACACCGCTAGCGCCATTCCTCCCCGCGCCGCAGCCTCCGTGGCGAACCTCTTGACGTGGCTCAGGGCGTCCAGCGTAGACCGGCCCGCCCTGAAGCCGAATTGGGAGGCCGACAAGTCGGGTCCCGTGCCCGTCAGATGCCGAACGATGCGGGCGGCGATGACGCGCTCAAAGAGCTTGCCCGCCTCGTCCAGCAGAACGATAGGCCGGTAGCCCGAAGGCGAGTCGGCCGGACGTCCCTCCTTGCGAAGGAGGACGAGCTGCCCCGTCTTCCAGACTTTGGGGAATCTCCCCGCCACTAAACAGGCGTTGAAGAGACCCCGCAGCCGGTCCTTCAGGGGACCCACAGCCAGGGCAATAGCCCGAGCCGGTACCCCGTCAGGTCCAGGAGCAGTCGTCTTCGTTCGGAGGCGTTGGGTACACGCCTCGAACTCTCCTTCGGTTATCTCCTCCAGCTGTTCCCGCGAAAACGCGGTACCCATAGCTGGAGGGATAAAGTCAGTCCGGTGGGATGGGAACAGGGACGAAACGATGTTCCGGAGGAGCTGAGGCTCCATGGATTCCGTAATCGGGGGCGCTGCGACGCGAAGTTTATTCCGCGCCGCCAGGTACGGGCGACCCCACGGATCCCGGTTCAGCTCCTCGTACATCTCCTGCCTTGCTGCGGCCTTCGCCTGCAGAATGGCCAGGCGGAGATTTGATCTGGCCGTGCGGTAGGCCCTGTAAAGAGGGGCCTCCGCGGCCTCGTCCCTGTGCCTAGAGCGATGGCGTGTGTACCGGCGTTGCGCCTCAACACACGCCTCCCTAAGCACTGCGATCTCTGGCGACCACCAGTAGACTGCCCGTCTGTTGGGTCTTCTCCGGACGCGAGGCATCGCTGCGTCGCAGACCGACGTAAGCGTTCTGCGAAACAACTCCGCCTCGTCGTCAATCGAGAGACCCGACGGTGGTGCGCACCAGTCACTGATGATGGCCGCCTCGATCAGCAGTTCCCTGTCAATCCGTTTTATGGCCCATCGTGGAGGGCCTGAGTTCGGGGTCGGCCGAACCCTGGGCCCCCTGGAGGGAGAGACGCTGAACCGAATGTACCTGTGATCAGACAGCGTCTCCATCCCTACCACGACACGCCAGTCGTTTATGCGCCCGGCAATGGCCTGGGAGCAAAATGACAGGTCCACAATGGACCCGCCATTATGCCGGACGCAAGTCTGGGTGCGACCCCGGTTTAGCAGGACAAAGTCCAACCCCAGGGCCCACTCCTCCAGAAGTTCCCCGCGCCGGTCTGTTGCCGGTTCCCCCCAAGCCGTGCTCTTGGCATTGAGGTCCCCTAGCAAAATGACCGGGCGAGGTGCCAGCACACGAACAAGGGCCTCCAGCTCGGCCATAAATGACTCAAACTCGGAGAGACCCCTGTTCGGTGAGAAGTATGTGCCGATGACGGCGTACGACCCCCATGACGCAGCGACATAACCAGAGCCCCTACGGATGGTGTGTAGGGGCTGGGAACTAGTGCCTGTTGCGGCGACGACAGCGACGGACCCGTCAAGGTCCCCCGCCCAGTTGGACCGGGGGGGGACAAAATAGGGCTCCGCCACCACCGCAACGTCAATCCCCCACTCCGCCAGTGCCTGTAGGAGGAGATCCTGGGCACCGGCGCAGTGGTTGATGTTCCCCTGGAGGAAGAGATGTGGGCGGACTTGGTCCATTAAGTCTCCATCATCTCCTCCGTGCGGGGCGCGACCTGCGCCCTCGCTGCGTCATTTTGGGGCCGCACTGAGGCCCTCTTGTTCCTGGTCGGGGCCGGGGGAGCACATCCCCGGCTGCCCATCTGGTGGTCCGCCTTGCGCCCCCTCTGCACGCAGATGGGGCATTTGGCGGGCTCACCGCAGGATGCCGCCTTGTGGCCGGGCTGTGCACACCTGTAACACAGCCCGCTGCGGTCCGTCTCGCCGGTGCACACGGGCCTAGTGTGTCCGATCTCCAGGCATCGGAAACACTTCATGGGCCGTGCTGCAAGTTGCACCACACGAGCGGAGCTCCAGCCGACCAAGAACTTTTTGGCCCTCGTCGTGACGAGCTTGGGGGCAGCGACCAGCGGGCACTTCACCAGGGCGGTGAACATGCCCCCGGGGCCCAGCCTAAGCTCGCCGACCGTCACCGTGCCGGGAGGACACTGGCCCTTCGCCATGACGGCTGCAGTGAGGTCCTCCTTAGTGACGGAGTCATCCAGGTCTGTCACCCGGAGCTCCGCGCACTTGCAAGGTCTGTGGACCCTCACTGTGCCATCCTCGTAGATGGCCTTCAGCCGCTCGGCCATCAGGTCCGCCCCCTCCCGGCTCAGGTTCCTGGGGAGCTCGAGTACTCGAGCTCCCGTCTGGGACCTTTTGATCCGGATGGGATCGACCGCCATGTCGATCCCCAGCTCGGCGACATTGATATGTCGCCGCGCCTTCTCCAGGACCTGGGCGTACGTGAGCCCTTGGCTGGCAGCCTCGGGCTCAATCGTTAAGACAACGGCGGGCGTCTGAGCCGCACGCCGCTGCCTCTGGGCCATCTTCCTCCGCTGTCTACCGCTCTGCTTCTTGGACGGTGTCTTCCTGGCGGGTCTGGGTTTGGGGGCCTCTGTCCTGACCCTGTTCCTCACCCTTTTCCGCCGGGAGACCTCGGTCCAGCCACCAGCTTCATCAGCGCCCGCACTCTGCTCTGGTGCAGCAGGTTTAGGCGCCGGCCTTGAAGCCGGTTTGGTAGCAGGCTTGGCGGTGGCAACCCTCGCAGCCGCCCTGGGAGCCGGCTTGGGGGCCGGTCCAGGTCGCTGCTTCGGAGCCGGGCCGGGAGTCGGCCTCGGTGCCGGTTTGGGAGTCGCCGCTTTTGGAGGCTGCTTCGGTGCCAGGCCGGGAGTCGGCCTCGGTGCCGGGCCGGGAGCTGGCCTCTGAGCCGGTCTGGGAGTCGGCTTTGGTGCCGACTTCGGCTTCTCCGCAGCTTTTGGAGGCTGCTTAGGTTCGGGCTTGGCGGGCTGCTTTGCGGCTGGTTTGGGCCCTCTGCCCACGACCTCCGCACAGCTTCGCCTATCCGCCGCCAGGGGCGGGCGTAAAACCCGCTCCGGCGGAAGCAGCTCCTTAACTCCGGCCAGCTTGGCGTCCATCATTGTCCCGACCGACAACATGATGGACCGCTGGAACTCGGCCATGTCGAACGCTGCAGGGGCCCGCTCGCGCACCACGAGCATCTGGCCCCTGAGGTCTTCGACCTCTTTGCTCAGCCGAGCATTGTCGGCGAGCAACCGCTCCACGCAGGTGGAGCTTGTCAGAGAGCGAACGCCATCCTGGACAAGCTCCACCGCATCCTTGAGACGCTTGATGTAGGTCCCCTTGATATTCTTGGAGGTGCGCGCTACCTCCAATATCGACAGGAGACCACTGTCAATGCGCTCTTTGACGGAGGAGGGATCAGTCGGCTGCGAGCCGGAACTAATGAGGTCCCGGACAGCCGCCCGAGCCTCCCTCCTCTGTCTCTCCTCCTCCTCCTTCTCCGCCGACGCACGGGCGTCAGGTGTCTGCGCCGCTTCAGCGGCGAGCGCCCTGTACAGCTCGCGCTGTCGGCTGAGCCCCACGTAACGACCGTGGGTCACACGACCGCGGGACTGCGTCGACGATGCTAATGAGGCATCGCTCTCGCAGCCCGAAGCGGCGTGGCTACCCACGTCGTCCTCTTCCCCGACCGAACCACGTCGTGGACGCTTCCGGCCGAGCTTCCCGGAGACGGAGCTATCTCGGGACCGGCAAGGCGCCGGCACCTCAAACTCCATCTCCACCTCCTCAGGGCGACCGGTGGTCGTCGCCTGAGCGTCCATGGCGAGCCTCTCGAGCACCACTCGAGGCTCTCTCGCCATGCACTCCGCACTCTCGGCGTGACTCAGCCTGCTCGCAGACCGAGTCACCCTCCCCTCCCCCCCCAATGACGGCTCGTGGGTTTCCCCACTCGCCGAGGCAGATGTTGGCGCCAGCAAATACATGCGCCTGAACTCCGAAGAGCCACGGGATTCTGGTCGACCTGAGGCCTCCCTACCCGCTTGCTGATTTTGTTTTCCATCTGACTGTTCCATGATTTTTGTTTTGTGATGCCCTAATGACGGAGTACCCCTCCGCCATGCAGCCCCTAGCCGGGCATCGGAAGCGTAGGCTTCAGGGTAATTTTTATAGTGGTTTTCTTCCACGTAGCCCCCTTCCTGTAAGGGAAGGCGGCCCCCGGTCCCGTCCTGAAAAGGACAGGATTACGGGTTGGCCGGCGGTGACCGGAGTCCTGCCCGACGAATCGGGCCCGCCGCCCGCGAATGCGCCCCCAATCTCTCAAAAGAGAGAAAGGAGGGCAAACATACCGGCCGTCGCCGCGATTCGGAATACGTCCGAGACGCCGACGAGCCACTACCGCTCACCTCAACCGTTCCTCCTCTAACGAGGAGGTAAAGGAGAGAGAGCACCACCCGTTGCCGTTGCCCGGAATATCCAGGACGCCAACGGGTCGCGACCGACAGCGATCGCCCTACCGCCCACCACTGCTACTTGGATAACGTCCAAGACGCCTGTGGGCCGCGATGTTCGACCAGCAAAAGGCACCGATCAAACCCGCACGTCCGCTCCCTCCGCCATCCCCCCCAAAAAGAAGGTCAGGAGGAGGAAGCACTGCGCCCGCTGCCGCTACCCAGAATGAGTCCAGGACGCCAGCGGGCCGCGATGTCCAGCCAGCAAAAACACCGACCAAACTCGCACGTCCGCTCCCTCTACCATCCCCCCCAAAAAGAAGGTCAGGAGGAGGAAGCACTGCGCCCGCTGCCGCTACCCAGAGTGAGTCCAGGACGCCAGCGGGCCGCGATGTCCAGCCAGCAAAACCACTGACCGAACTCGCCCAACAGCTCCACTCGACCGTCCCCCGCGCGCATGGGGGCACGGAGAGAGAGCGACCCACTGCCGCTACTCGGAATAAGTCCGAGACGCCAGCAGGTCGAACAACACGCGGTGACCTGGACAGATAGGCCACCGCCGTCCGCCCACCACATGGAGAAGTGGGCAGACCCAACGCCTGCCGCCGCTACTCGGAGTACGTCCGAGACGCCGGCAGGTTGCGACATCCGGCCCGCAGTAAACACAGACCGAACTCGCACGACCGCTCCCTCCGCCATCCCCCCCAAAAAGAAGGTCAGGAGGAGGAAGCACTGCACCCGCTGCCGCTACCCGGAATGAGTCCGAGACGCCAGCAGGTGACCACCACGCGGCGGTCTGGACAGATCAGACCCCGCCGTCCACCCACAAGAATGTGGGCAGACTCACCGCCCGCCGCCGCTACTCGGAATACGTCCGAGACGCCGGCAGGCCGCGATGTCTAGCCAGCAGTTGACACTGGCCAGACCCGCCGCGGCTGTCACATCCTCAGGCTGAGGAGCGACCCCGCTGCTGGAGCTGTCCGCGCCGGTAAACCGGTACCGCACATATCTGTGCGGCATTCCCTTATCCGCAACCTAGGGACGCGCCCGGTAGGGGTCCAGCAACCCCTCTCCCGCAGGATGCACCACTCCCGCGGGTCCGGGAACCTAACCTAACCTAACCTAACCTAACCTAACCTAACCTAACCTAACCTAACCTAACCTAACCTAACCTAACCTAACCTAACCTAACCTAACCTAACCTAACCTAACCTAACCTAACCTAACCTAACCTAACCTAACCTAACCTAACCTAACCTAACCTAACCTAACCTAACCTAACCTAACCTAACCTAACCTAACCTAACCTAACCTAACCGGTATACAAAAATTTTTATTTCTGTGCGATTTTAACTATTATTTTTTCTAAACGTGTCCATTTTGATATTATTGTTGACTTTCGCGCCTATACACGCGAAAATAATTGATATTTTTCGTAATTTTACGAAAATAGTTGTTTATATTGCTATATAGCGGTATTATTTTTCGTTGACACGTGATATCTTCGCTGTTTATCAGTGGATTGTCGCGATTTCTTTGTTGACCTACAGCGCAAGACGTCTGCTTTCGTTTGAGTATAATTTTGGCACCCCATTTTAAAAAACATATACCTTTTTTGATAAAAAACAGTCTAAATTCTTAACATTTTTCAAAGTCATTTTTTCAAAAACTGTTTAGCAAAAGTTTCATTTAGTCATATCTGTTTGTAGGTCTCTTAAAGACCTTCCTAAATATATAGCACACGTATCGTGTGATTATATAGAACTTCAAAATTTTTCTACTTTAAAAATTAAATTAAATCCTGTAAAAAAATCAGTTTTTCACGGTTTTCCAGGGAAATTTGTTCCCGGACCCCTAAATTTTATTACGCCATTCGCTTGCAAACGTCCAGCCGAAGAGAACGGTACCACTCACGTGGCGCTCCGACTACCTGGAGCCGAGGAAATTGCTATTTGTGTTCCCGACCAAAACAACATCTCGTGGAGTGCTATATAAGTACTTGAAAATCCACCTAAGCCGGTCGCACAAACAGTTCACTCGTATACAAAAATTTTTATTTCTGTGCGATTTTAACTATTATTTTTTCTAAACGTGTCCATTTTGATATTATTGTTGACTTTCGCGCCTATACACGCGAAAATAATTGATATTTTTCGTAATTTTACGAAAATAGTTGTTTATATTGCTATATAGCGGTATTATTTTTCGTTGACACGTGATATCTTCGCTGTTTATCAGTGGATTGTCGCGATTTCTTTGTTGACCTACAGCGCAAGACGTCTGCTTTCGTTTGAGTATAATTTTGGCACCCCATTTTAAAAAACATATACCTTTTTTGATAAAAAACAGTCTAAATTCTTAACATTTTTCAAAGTCATTTTTTCAAAAACTGTTTAGCAAAAGTTTCATTTAGTCATATCTGTTTGTAGGTCTCTTAAAGACCTTCCTAAATATATAGCACACGTATCGTGTGATTATATAGAACTTCAAAATTTTTCTACTTTAAAAATTAAATTAAATCCTGTAAAAAAATCAGTTTTTCACGGTTTTCCAGGGAAATTTGTTCCCGGACCCCTAAATTTTATTACGCCATTCGCTTGCAAACGTCCAGCCGAAGAGAACGGTACCACTCACGTGGCGCTCCGACTACCTGGAGCCGAGGAAATTGCTATTTGTGTTCCCGACCAAAACAACATCTCGTGGAGTGCTATATAAGTACTTGAAAATCCACCTAAGCCGGTCGCACAAACAGTTCACTCGTATACAAAAATTTTTATTTCTGTGCGATTTTAACTATTATTTTTTCTAAACGTGTCCATTTTGATATTATTGTTGACTTTCGCGCCTATACACGCGAAAATAATTGATATTTTTCGTAATTTTACGAAAATAGTTGTTTATATTGCTATATAGCGGTATTATTTTTCGTTGACACGTGATATCTTCGCTGTTTATCAGTGGATTGTCGCGATTTCTTTGTTGACCTACAGCGCAAGACGTCTGCTTTCGTTTGAGTATAATTTTGGCACCCCATTTTAAAAAACATATACCTTTTTTGATAAAAAACAGTCTAAATTCTTAACATTTTTCAAAGTCATTTTTTCAAAAACTGTTTAGCAAAAGTTTCATTTAGTCATATCTGTTTGTAGGTCTCTTAAAGACCTTCCTAAATATATAGCACACGTATCGTGTGATTATATAGAACTTCAAAATTTTTCTACTTTAAAAATTAAATTAAATCCTGTAAAAAAATCAGTTTTTCACGGTTTTCCAGGGAAATTTGTTCCCGGACCCCTAAATTTTATTACGCCATTCGCTTGCAAACGTCCAGCCGAAGAGAACGGTACCACTCACGTGGCGCTCCGACTACCTGGAGCCGAGGAAATTGCTATTTGTGTTCCCGACCAAAACAACATCTCGTGGAGTGCTATATAAGTACTTGAAAATCCACCTAAGCCGGTCGCACAAACAGTTCACTCGTATACAAAAATTTTTATTTCTGTGCGATTTTAACTATTATTTTTTCTAAACGTGTCCATTTTGATATTATTGTTGACTTTCGCGCCTATACACGCGAAAATAATTGATATTTTTCGTAATTTTACGAAAATAGTTGTTTATATTGCTATATAGCGGTATTATTTTTCGTTGACACGTGATATCTTCGCTGTTTATCAGTGGATTGTCGCGATTTCTTTGTTGACCTACAGCGCAAGACGTCTGCTTTCGTTTGAGTATAATTTTGGCACCCCATTTTAAAAAACATATACCTTTTTTGATAAAAAACAGTCTAAATTCTTAACATTTTTCAAAGTCATTTTTTCAAAAACTGTTTAGCAAAAGTTTCATTTAGTCATATCTGTTTGTAGGTCTCTTAAAGACCTTCCTAAATATATAGCACACGTATCGTGTGATTATATAGAACTTCAAAATTTTTCTACTTTAAAAATTAAATTAAATCCTGTAAAAAAATCAGTTTTTCACGGTTTTCCAGGGAAATTTGTTCCCGGACCCCTAAATTTTATTACGCCATTCGCTTGCAAACGTCCAGCCGAAGAGAACGGTACCACTCACGTGGCGCTCCGACTACCTGGAGCCGAGGAAATTGCTATTTGTGTTCCCGACCAAAACAACATCTCGTGGAGTGCTATATAAGTACTTGAAAATCCACCTAAGCCGGTCGCACAAACAGTTCACTCGTATACAAAAATTTTTATTTCTGTGCGATTTTAACTATTATTTTTTCTAAACGTGTCCATTTTGATATTATTGTTGACTTTCGCGCCTATACACGCGAAAATAATTGATATTTTTCGTAATTTTACGAAAATAGTTGTTTATATTGCTATATAGCGGTATTATTTTTCGTTGACACGTGATATCTTCGCTGTTTATCAGTGGATTGTCGCGATTTCTTTGTTGACCTACAGCGCAAGACGTCTGCTTTCGTTTGAGTATAATTTTGGCACCCCATTTTAAAAAACATATACCTTTTTTGATAAAAAACAGTCTAAATTCTTAACATTTTTCAAAGTCATTTTTTCAAAAACTGTTTAGCAAAAGTTTCATTTAGTCATATCTGTTTGTAGGTCTCTTAAAGACCTTCCTAAATATATAGCACACGTATCGTGTGATTATATAGAACTTCAAAATTTTTCTACTTTAAAAATTAAATTAAATCCTGTAAAAAAATCAGTTTTTCACGGTTTTCCAGGGAAATTTGTTCCGGACCCCTAAATTTTATTACGCCATTCGCTTGCAAACGTCCAGCCGAAGAGAACGGTACCACTCACGTGGCGCTCCGACTACCTGGAGCCGAGGAAATTGCTATTTGTGTTCCCGACCAAAACAACATCTCGTGGAGTGCTATATAAGTACTTGAAAATCCACCTAAGCCGGTCGCACAAACAGTTCCACTCGTATACAAAAATTTTTATTTCTGTGCGATTTTAACTATTATTTTTTCTAAACGTGTCCATTTTGATATTATTGTTGACTTTCGCGCCTATACACGCGAAAATAATTGATATTTTTCGTAATTTTACGAAAATAGTTGTTTATATTGCTATATAGCGGTATTATATTTCGTTGACACGTGATATCTTCGCTGTTTATCAGTGGATTGTCGCGATTTCTTTGTTGACCTACAGCGCAAGACGTCTGCTTTCGTTTGAGTATAATTTTGGCACCCCCATTTTAAAAAAACATATACCTTTTTTGATAAAAAACAGTCTAAATTCTTAACATTTTTCAAAGTCATTTTTTCAAAAACTGTTTAGCAAAAGTTTCATTTAGTCATATCTGTTTGTAGGTCTCTTAAAGACCTTCCTAAATATATAGCACACGTATCGTGTGATTATATAGAACTTCAAAATTTTTCTACTTTAAAAATTAAATTAAATCCTGTAAAAAATCAGTTTTTCACGGTTTTCCAGGGAAATTTGTTCCCGGACCCCTAAATTTTATTACGCCATTCGCTCGCAAACGTCCAGCCGAAGAGAACGATACCACTCACGTGGCGCTCCGACTACCTCGAGCCGAAGAAATTGCGAGTTTTTTGCCCTCCCACCCACCCATATTTTTTCAGCCATATCGATTCCGGAGGCTTTTGGCAAACACATTTTGACACCCCATTCACTTTGGGAGGCCATAGCTCCGGAGTCGATAGAGCTAGAGGGCTGCGGTTTGTGGCGTTGGACAGGTGTTTAGCCGTTCTTTCTTTACATATTAGTCTCGAAGCCCTAAGTAGAGAGACCGTGTTTTGGCATCAGTGCCTGTGTAACAGGCCAAAAATTTTTAACGTTATTAGGCCGTTTTTGGACGCTTCTTGCTTTGCAAGAAGCGTATCCCTGCTAAGGCGTCCACAGGACAGAGCGGCGGACCCTCTTCATCGTTGAAACACTGTTGGGCAGCATACACCTGGTGACAGCAAGCACAAAAGATTAAAAAACTTATACTTTTTTAACTTTTTAATTATAATTTACACATATTTTTACACATTTTATCACTGTTATACAACTTTTACAAATTTATACAAAAAATTACTGAATTTACTACTTTTACAAATTTACCACGTACATATACCCCCAGGTTGGGTTAGAGTTGGTGTAGGGAAAAGCCCCGAGGCACCACCCTCCTTTTAAAATGCTCCGCACCCCTGCTAAGAAAATATCTGCCTCATCATCGCCAACCTCTCCCCCAAGACAAACGCACAAGCCCGACGTCTTCACCACCCAGACGAAAGTCCGGGGAAACATGGGGGAACAGGACACGGCAAAGGTCCTCTTCCCGGAGGAAAGCCCGGCTCCGGCGATACAGCCCAACAGGCTACAGCAGGCGAGGGCATGGGTGACGAAAGCCAAAATGGCTCTTAACGCGTCTCGCAACTTGAAGTCCGACATTAAGGCTTCCGTCACCCAGGCCATCGACAGGTTGTACCAGATTATAAAAGAGGCCGAAGCCGGTAAAACTGGAAAACCCGTGTGCTCGTCCCCACCGGTGCCTAGCAGCGCAGGCGTGGAGGAGCGAACGGTTATTCCACGGCCGCGGGAAGAGGAACCTGCAGCAAACCACGCAGTGGGAAATGCCCAGGTCTCGCAGTTGCTCTCCTCATTGGCTGAACATAGTCAGCTGATGAGGGAGAGCAACGAGAGAGCGGACAAATTAAGGGAGGTCCTCTTAGAAAAGAGGGAGTCCCTGGAGGTGCCTACGTACGCGAGTGTGGCGGCAAGTGCAAAGGGGCGTAAACGCCCGGAGCCCACAGCGCTGCACTCGGTCGTGGTCACATCCAGGGATGAGATGGAAACCGGGGAGGAGGTTTTGGGCCGTATTAGGTCGGCCATAAATGCAAAGGCGGGGAGCATTAACATCGACCGGATCCGTAAGGCCAAAGACAGGAAGATTGTCATCGGCTGTAGAAGTGAAGAGGAGCGGGACAGGGTCCAATCTCGGATTGAGGCAGCGGACGACCAGCTTGAGGTCCTGGTCGTTAAAAACCAGGACCCCCTCATCATCCTCAGGGACGTCCTTGGGTCGCACAAGGACGAGGAAATCCTGGAGTTCCTGAGGATGCAGAACAAGGACCTGTTCCGTGACCTGCCAGCCGATGGCGATCGGGCCGTAGTCAGATACCGGAAGAGGGCCAAAAGCGCAATCTTGTGCCACGTGGTCCTCCAAGTTTCCCCGTACCTTTGGAATAGGTTTCTTGAGGCGTCTGAGGTGTACCTCGACCTCCAGCTCATTAAAGCGGAGGACCAGTCGCCGCTGGTCCAATGCTCAATGTGTCTGGGGTACGGGCACAGCAGGCGCCTCTGCACAGAAAAGGTTGAGAAGTGTGGGTACTGCGGTGGCCCTCACCAGCGGAGAGATTGCGCGGAAAAGCTCGCCAACGCGCAACCCACTTGCTGCAATTGCACAAAGGCCAGCATGGAGACGACGGGGCACAATGCTTTCAGCATGGACTGCCCCGTCCGGCGCAAGTGGGACGCGCTGGCTAGAGCAAAGACTACGTACTGCTGAGGGCCCCCCCGGTAAAAGCGTGATGAGGAATGGCGGTGGATACAGAACGTTAGCGGCTATAATCGGTCTAGCGGAGCAAACAATATCGGGTCAGAGCCGCGACTGCACGGTGTATAGAATAAAAGGGCGAAAAATTAATTGTGTCTGCTTTTATAGAAAAACAGAAAAATTATATACAGCTACCATACTCACCGTGCTATTGCGGCTTGATAAATCCTGGGCGCCAAAAACTCCCACAGTCTTGGCAAGAAAACACCGCAAAGAAATCCCCGCCCACAAAATGGAGCAGCGTGCAGAAAGCAGTGTAGACTCCCCCTTGCACAATGGCACCTGCAAAAGAAAAACAAAAATAAGACAACACCAAAAAAGGCTCTATCACAGCAAATAAACAGCAGGGTGATGGTGAACATCATCCCATTTATTTGAAAGCACTACTGCGTGAGTAATCTAAAGCACAATTAAAGTGCAAATAATATAAAAGGTGCTGAAGTGGGTGGCTACAAAAAAGCAAAACCTGCCCTACCCCCCCCCCCCCCAAATTCCCCAAAAACAATATTTTTACCGCAATTAAGAAACCAATGTACACAAAGGCTCTAATCATGTTAGAGGGATGAAAAGCAAAAACCCCAAAAGAAAAAAAAAAAAAAAAAAAAAAAAACCTAACCTAACCTAACCTAACCTAACCTAACCTAACCTAACCTAACCTAACCTAACCTAACCTAACCTAACCTAACCTAACCTAACCTAACCTAACCTAACCTAACCTAACCTAACCTAACCTAACCTAACCTAACCTAACCTAACCTAACCTAACCTAACCTAACCTAACCTAACCTAACCTAACCTAACCTAACCTAACCTAACCTAACCTAACCTAACCTAACCTAACCTAACCTAACCTAACCTAACCTAACCTAACCTAACCTAACCTAACCTAACCTAACCTAACCTAACCTAACCTAACCTAACCTAACCTAACCTAACCTAACCTAACCTAACCTAACCTAACCTAACCTAACCTAACCTAACCTAACCTAACCTAACCTAACCTAACCTAACCTAACCTAACCTAACCTAACCTAACCTAACCTATCCTAACCTAACCTAACCTAACCTAACCTAACCTAACCTAACCTAACCTAACCTAACCTAACCTAACCTAACCTAACCTAACCTAACCTAACCTAACCTAACCTAACCTAACCTAACCTAACCTAACCTAACCTAACCTAACCTAACCTAACCTAACCTAACCTAACCTAACCTAACCTAACCTAACCTAACCTAACCTAACCTAACCTAACCTAACCTAACCTAACCTAACCTAACCTAACCTAACCTAACCTAACCTAACCTAACCTAACCTAACCTAACCTAACCTAACCTAACCTAACCTAACCTAACCTAACCTAACCTAACCTAACCTAACCTAACCTAACCAGTCTGGGTCCAACCACGGTCCGATAAAGTTCGAAAAGTACTAAGCTCCACGTAAAAAATTCCAAAAATAAGGTTTTTCTTGTGATACAGTGTCGAGAGATACCTCAAAAGTTGCGTAATTGTGCCGCGCACCCTACTGTGAAAAGTGTGTTTCCCGGAAAATCCCGGGAAAGCCGCAATTCAAGAAAAACTGAAAAAACACGTGTTTTAGTGACAGTTAAAAGTGCTTTTTGTGAAATAACTCAGAAATTTGAGTGACGACCTACAGATTAAATTACACCATTTTGTTGGGCGTAACGAGGCGCAGAGTTTGACACCTTGCAGCGAATTTTCGGACTTATAGAAAAACCGCAAATCAAGAAAGAAAAAATTTTTCTTAACCTCAAAGTGACACGAGGTGCCCGAAATACAATAGCTACGGAGCTGAAACTTTGTAGGCTTCAAGACCCTTGTGCAAGAAGCAGGAAACCGGTTTGTCCAGATTTTTAGTGCAACTGGATCTGGAGTTACAGACAATTGAAAAGTCGAAGTTTGGAGGCTCATAGCTCCTAAACAAGATCCACGACCACCAAATTTTTTGCTGCCACCTGTTGCGCGCTGACCTGAAGACCACACCTGAAAGAAAAAAGAAATTTTTTTGGCTTAAATTAAGGTATTTTAATCAAAATTGTAAATTTTTCACTTTTTTAAATTTTTTATTCTACATTTTTTATAAAATTTTATGTTCGATAGTAGAATCTTATAGATGCTTATTTTACACAAATTTTAGTATTTTTTTCAAAATTTTCGGTCTAAAATTGACGGACTTATTAAATTTTTTGTGTTTTTTGCTAATAAATTCAAAATTAATAGTAAATAAATTATTTTTATGCCGGGAATGGTCTCAGAATAGGTTTTAGAGCTGGAATAACCCCAAAGTTTGGTCCTCTAGGCCCAAAAACAGCAGATTTTGAATTTCCAGACTTTTTAAAATTTTTAGGCTGAAACTTTGGGGCTTTACAGCTCGGCTTCTGTGGGACTCAGAGCGTTCGGATTTTTTGTGTACTGTGCTGTTTTTTGTATATTTTTAGAATATAAGTCTTTCAGGCGTTTTCAGCGACCAAAAATTTTCAGGCCTGAAAACCCACCTACATTGTAGAGGTAGTCGTACTGAGACTCCCAGTGGAAGCCGCACCTCTCTGCGACCTACGGTTGGGGATCTACAGCTGTTTTTATACAGCTTTTGACAGCTGGGCGGCCATATTGGCAAATTTCAATCGCCTATTGCTCCCGACTCAGTGGTCGTAGAGGGTTGGGGATTTGACTGTTGACTTCAGGGGGTTGCCCCCTTTCGACGCGAGCCACTTTCAGGCAAATCGGGGCCAAAAATTTTTGGTCTCCTGAAAACCGCCTGGGCGTATAGGGGAGGTCCTGGCGAAACGTTTAAGCCCAAGCTCGGGTTTCTACGACTTCTGGGTGCGGAGTAATCCTTTTTGAGGGACCGAGTTTGACAGTTCGACAGCTGTCAAGTTGATTTTGGAACGTCGATTGCTCCGTAACCGGGGGCCCTAGAAGCTCGGGGTTTTTTCAGGGGGTATTGGCGTGACGGCCTGTACACCTTAGGCTGAAAATCTTCAATTTTCAGCACCCTGAAATTTTTCATCGTTTTTTCAGTCCCACTCTCTAGGGCCAATCGAGACCTATCTAACGAGCCCACGCACGGCCAAATCGGGCTATTGGTTCCGGTTTTATTGCCAATTTACCAGTTCAGGCTGAAACCGCGGGCTTTGCCTGGATTTTCGAACACCCGTATCTCCGGAACCGTTTGGCCTAGAGCGGTGGTGTTTGGGTTCTTGGATAGAGCTCGTGTAGGACTATCGACAGGGCTTTCTCGCGCGCCTCTACTTAAAAAAAAATTTTTTATAAATTTTTTGTAAATTTTTTATATTTATTTTAATTTTATTTTCACTTACTTTTTTATGGCCTAGACTTGGTTTAGTGACCAGTAGTTGTTGTGTTGACAAAGTTAGACTCTCTTGTGACGCTTGACATTGAAATAGTAGCTTAAAAGGACAAGTTGGCTTTTACACCAACTAGACGGGGATCGGCATATCTGTCGGTCTTTCTGGCTGCGGGCGTGACAAGGTTTTTAGACAAATAGAACCGGGTTCTATTTTAAATTAATTAATTTAACCTAATTCTTTCATTCTTCTCATCTTTCTATTTTTACATTTTACACTTTTTCCTTGTACTTTTATATCTTTTATTTTTTACACATTTACTTAAATTTTACAACGGTACCTATACATACCACGAGACATTCGGACTTAACCGATTAAAATGCTCGGAATCCGCACACCAATAAAAAAAGCGGCGGAGAGCCAACAGGGTGATGTTTCAGGGAACCATACACCCGAAAAACCATCAAGTGGACCCACCCCCACATCATCCCCTTCAGCACCCTCACAAAGTGTGAGACGCAGTGTGGGAGAATGGGAAGCGGGAAAAAATGTCCGAAAGGATAGCCCTGTCAACAAGGAGGCTCCTAAAGCGCCAACCAAAACAACAGCGAAGAGCATATCCTTCGAGGTGAAGAGCCCACCTACCACAAAAAATAGGGTCATGGAAGCGCGATCGATCCTCGCAAACCTCAAAGGCTCCCTAGCAAAGGCTAAAAACCTCAAGAAGGAAATAAAGGAGGAGGTCACAGAACAAGCGGACAGGCTCTTCAAAGTTGTTAAGGAAGCGGAAGCAGACAAAGGACGAGCTACCCCCACCCTCAGAACTACGACACTGGGGAAAAAGAAGAGCCCGGAGAAACCAACAACCATCGACCTAGAATCGGAACGGTTAAGTAAAGCCCTTGAAGAACACTCCCAGAACCTAAAGGAGCACGCAGAGGAGATGGGGAGGTTGAAAGAGGCACTACGCGAGAGCCAGCAAAGTATTGGGGAACTCAAAGTCCATACCAGTACATATGCTGAAGTAGCGGCCAGCAGACTCCCCACAAAAGACGCCCCGCAGAAAACAGCTCTGCACTCAATAATTGTTACGTCAAAGAACGAGACAGACACGGGCGAACAAATATTGGGTCAGATAAGGGAGGCGGTCAATGCCAAAGACGGATGGGTGACTGTAGACAGAGTCCGAAAGGCAAGAGACCGAAAAATAGTTCTCGGGTGCAAGACGGAGAGAGAAAGAGAAAAGCTGAGGGAAAGACTGGATCAGGTGGGCGAGCTGCAGGTCGAGTATGTCAAAAACAAAGACCCTCTTGTCGTCCTAAAAGGGGTAATGAATTACCATACAGACGAGGACATACTGAAAGCAGTGAAAAACCAAAATGGCGACATATTCACCGGGCTCAAAGAAGAGGAAGCCAAAATACTGATCCAGTATAAAAAACGAGCGAGAAACCCACATACCAGCCATGTTGTCCTCAGGGTCTCTCCACAGATTTGGAAAAGGATGGTGGCAAAGAAAGCGGCCCACATAGACCTTCAACACGTTCCTGTGGAAGACCAGTCGCCGCTAATACAGTGTTCGATTTGCCTTGGGTACGGGCACGGCAGAAAGCTTTGCCTGGAAAACATTGCAAAATGTAGCCACTGTGGAGGGCCACACATGAGCGGGCAATGCGAGCTACGTCTCGCTGGAGCAGCTCCAACCTGTACAAACTGCGCACAGGCGAAGTTCACAGAAGTGGACCACAACGCCTTCAGTAACAGCTGCCCAGTGAGACAGAAATGGGACGCCATAGCGCGTTCCAGAGTAGCGTATTGTTAACGCCGAGGGCAACGATAACAGGGCAGGCACACCAACCAGAGGTTACGCAGTAGCCCAGGCCAACCTACAAAGAAAGGAACTGGCAACCACCGAACTCGTTCTAGAGGCCAGTGAGCGATCAATCGCATGGGCATTGATCCAGGAACCCTACGTGGGAGGGGCCAGAAGTATGAAGAGCTACCGAGGAGTGCGTATCTACCAGTGCGAAGTTGAAGGAAGCGGGAGGGTAAAAGCGGCGATTGCCGTCTTCGACGAAAACCTCGATGTTATTCCCTACCCAGAACTTACCACAAACAACATCTGTGTGGTAAGGATCAGGACCAAAGCCTGGGAAATCGCAGTAGTCTCTTTTTACTTTGAGCCAGACCAACCATTGGGGCCATACCTGGACCAACTGTCCAATATAAAGTTGGCCTTGGGCACTGGAAAACTGCTGATAGGAGGCGATACCAACGCCAAGAGTACCTGGTGGGGAAGCACCATAGAAGACCACAGGGGTGAAGACATGTCCGGGACCCTGGAAGAGTTAGAGCTTCAGGTACTGAATACTGGCAACACGCCTACATTTGACACTGTCAGAGGAGGCGTGTCGTACAAGAGCCACGTGGACGTCACGGCATGTTCGCTTGACCTATTTGACTGGATTGACAGCTGGCGGGTCGACACAGGAGCAACGTCCTCGGACCACAACACAATTAAGTTCATTGTCACATTAACAAGGGAAAAAGGTTTTAAAATCGATCGAACAACCCGAACTTTCAACACCAAAAAAGCCAAATGGAGTACCTTTGATGAAAAATTAAATGAACTTAAATCTAGTCACCACCTTAAAAAAGAACATATAAATGGGATTGGGAATAAGCAAGAACTAGAAAACGCTATAATCAAATATCAGGAGATAATCAGGAAGGCATGTGAGGCCTCCATTCCTAAAATAAGCAATAAAAGGAAACTTACCATCCCATGGTGGTCCGAGGAGCTCGCAGTCCTGAAGAAGGAGGTCGCAAGGCGAAAGAACCGCATCCGCAACGCTGCACCGGTCCGGCGAGCGACGGTCGTCGACGAGTACCTGAAAGCAAAAGAAGAATATGAGTGCCAAGCCAAGAAAGCCCAGATAGATAGCTGGAAGGACTTCTGTGGGAAACAGGACAAAGAAGGAGTCTGGGAGGGGATTTACCGAGTTATTAACAGGACCACCAGGAGACAGGAAGACTTGACCCTTTCAAACAACGGTGCATTCCTAAACCCAGAACAGTCGGCAGCCCTACTCGCGGATACGTTCTATCCAAAGGACACAGCAGAAGAGGACAACGCACACCACAGGAGCATCAGAGAGTCCGCAGAACGGGTAAACGAGTGGCAACATGATGAACATCATGACCCACCGTTTACACCATTGGAACTGAGAGCAGCCGTGGAAGGTTTCAATCCCAAAAAAGCTCCCGGACAGGATGGATTCACATCCGATATATGCAGTCGAGCGATTCACCAGGACCTGGACGCCTTCCTTGCCCTATACAACAAGTGCCTAGAACTGGCACACTTCCCGGACATCTGGAAGGAGGCAACGGTGGTAGTCCTCAGAAAACCGGGCAAGGAAGATTACACGAGCCCCAAGTCATATAGACCGATAGGTCTTCTGCCGGTCTTGGGGAAGGTCCTGGAGAGGATGACAGTAGCGCGGATGAAATGGCAGTTAGTACCGAGGATTAGTACTCGCCAGTACGGCTTTATGCCCCAGAAGAGCACCGAGGACGCCCTCTATACGCTAATCAAACACGTGCAGGACAAGTTGAGGCTGAAGAAGCTAATTGTCCTGGTGTCATTGGATATAGAGGGCGCCTTCGATAGCGCGTGGTGGCCGGCTATAAAAGTCAGACTGGCTGAGGAAAAGTGCCCGGTAAATATCAGGAGGCTACTGGATAGCTACCTCGACTGCAGAAAAGTTAGGGTTAGATATGCCGGGGTAGAATGCACACGAGAGACGAATAAAGGCTGTGTCCAAGGGTCAATCGGTGGTCCAATACTTTGGAACATTCTTCTTGACCCGCTGCTCCACGAACTGGAGAAGGAGCATTACATACAGGCGTTCGCAGACGATGTTATATTGGTGGTGGATGGCGACACAGCGCTGGATGTTGCAATGAGGACAAATTCAGCCCTTGCTCGCGCTCATAGCTGGGGCGCAAGAAACAAATTAAAATTCGCACCGCACAAAACAACAGCAATGGTCGTCACAAACAAGATCAAACACGACACGCCAGCCCTGAGCATGGGAGGAGTTAACATCGAGCTCGTTAAACAGATGAAAGTGCTGGGTCTCATTATAGACCACAAGCTAACGTTTAATGCACACGTGGCCAATATTTGCCAAAAAGCCACTGCTATTTACAAGCAGTTGGCTAGAGCGGCAAAAGTAGACTGGGGCTTGAATCGCGAAGTCGTCAAAATAATATACACCGCCACCATTGAGCCAATCGTCACGTACGCGGCCGGAGCCTGGGCTCCAGCTACGAAAAAGCTGGGGATACGGAAGAAGCTGGGCTCACTCCAACGAGGATTCGCGCAGAAGCTCTGCAAATCCTACCGTACAGTCTCCCTGAACTCAGCACTGGTACTTGCTGGGATACTTCCTCTAGACCTCCGCATACAAGAGGCAGCCGCCATGTACGCGGCTAGGAGAGGGTCATCCCAGTTTGTGCCGGGAGACAGGGAGATTGAGAATATGGTACGGTTTGCAGAAGCTCCTCATCCCGCCAAGTGGATGGCCTTAGAGTTTGAATGCCTGGCCGACCAACAGCTAGTTGATAGCAGGAACGTGCAGACGGTGCGAATCTTCACCGACGGCAGCAAGATTGAGGGGAAGGTCGGAGCTGCATTGTCCATTTGGGATAGTGTCGCCGAGACCCGTAACCAAAAGCTTAGCCTTGCCGCGTACTGCACGGTATACCAGGCAGAGCTCTTGGCCATCTGCAGGGCCACGGATCTTATCCTCAAGCGCGCTGAAACGAGTTATGGCTTGTACAGTGACTCAATGTCAGCGTTGCAGACGCTTGCAAGCCATGGCTCTCTACATCCCCTGGCAGTGCAGACGCGAAAAAACCTGGCTCTGGCATTGGCCCAGGGCAAAGTTGTATCCTTGTTTTGGGTCAAGGCCCACGCCGGCCTGCCGGGGAATGAGCGCGCGGATGAGCTGGCTAAGGAGGCAGCATTGTCGTCGCGGAGGAAGCCGGACTACGACCAGTGTCCGATTTCATTCATCAGAAGACGCATTCGCATGGAATCGCTCGATGAATGGAATCGGAGATACGTGTCGGGCGAGACGGCCTCAGTGACGAAAATGTTCCTTCCCGACGCCATAGCGGCATTCCGTATTGTACGAAAGGTGAGACCGGCAGGGGTGCTAACACAGGTTCTGACGGGGCACGGTGGATTCTCAGAATACTTGCATCGTTTCAAGTGTAAGGGGAGTCCATCGTGCACCTGCGAGCCTGATGTGTCGGAGAGCCTCCCACACATAATACTAGATTGCCCCGTATTCGGAGCGCTTAGGCACGATTTGGAGCAGCAGCTAGAGGTCAAGCTAACAAGAGAGAGTATAAGCGATGTAATTAGTAGTAAAAAATGTAAGCTATTATTAAGCTACTGCGTAAAAATAGCACAAATTGTTATAAATAGAAATAAGACCAGATGATACAACTATGTTTCATAATATATTGTAACTTATATTTATGCAAACATAGGAAATAAGCACAAATTGAAAATTAGTAAGTAGCATAAGTAAATAGTTATAAGCATGTATTTAAGAGTAAAAGTAAAGATGTAAAATAAGTAATAAATAAGACTAGATTATAAGATAACTATATTGTAAACAAAATTAAAGGCAAAATATGTCCAATCATTTACCCATAGTTAAGTATAGAAATAAATAAAGAAATAAAGTTAGCAGAATTAGAATAGTCCATAAAATGGGAATCCCACCCATCAAAAGAATAAATGGAGATGAATGATAGAAAGAAACAGGATGCGGAATGAAAGTACGAGAGGCATAAAAGATAGAACTGGAGTGACAAAGAGAATTAGTATTAGAATAGGCTCTAATTACGTTAGAGGTAAAAGTCCGAAAAAAAAAAAAAAAAAAAAAAAAAAAAAAAAAAAAAAAAAAAAAAAAAAAAAAAAAACCTAACCTAACCTAACCTAACCTAACCTAACCTAACCTAACCTAACCTAACCTAACCTAACCTAACCTAACCTAACCTAACCTAACCTAACCTAACCTAACCTAACCTAACCTAACCTAACCTAACCTAACCTAACCTAACCTAACCTAACCTAACCTAACCTAACCTAACCTAACCTAACCTAACCTAACCTAACCTAACCTAACCTAACCTAACCTAACCTAACCTAACCTAACCTAACCTAACCTAACCTAACCTAACCTAACCTAACCTAACCTAACCTAACCTAACCTAACCTAACCTAACCTAACCTAACCTAACCTAACCTAACCTAACCTAACCTAACCTAACCTAACCTAACCTAACCTAACCTAACCTAACCTAACCTAACCTAACCTAACCTAACCTAACCTAACCTAACCTAACCTAACCGAAAACACTTTTAGAAGAAATCTCGTACTACTGCGCTGTTTTCGCTTCTATCACCTTACCTTGGCTCCGTCCAACCCCTAGGCGCGTTTTATACCGTCTAGGTGCGAAATAATTACCTTTTATAACATAAAATTGTCCAAAATAACGTTTTTTTTGGTAAAATTAATTAAATTTCATTGTTTTGCGCTAATTACTTGTACTGATTAGCGATTCAACTTTGCTCATTTGTCGGGACCGGTGTCTAGATCGCATTGTGCGCTTCGAAACCACCAGTTTCGGCATATAAATTGTAATTCTGTATAAATAACTGTAAATTTTGTACTGAAAAAGTAGTTTTTAGACCTTAACTTTAATTTTTTATATTACACCTAGTCTAGTTTATTACACGGTTAGCTAGCCCTCGCCGAGGCGCTTCTAACGACACCACCCACGTGCGGCTAGCTCGCAAAAAACGCATTTTCTTGCCCTCCCACCCGCCCTTTTGGCGCATGATAGATCATTTAAGCTCTGTATAGGAAAAGGAAGGTAATTCTGGTCCTTTTCTTCAAAAATTTTTTGTTTCTGAAATTCAATCCCTGGAGTATCCTGGACCTGTTGGGAGCATTTTTGCTCTCACCGGCGCCCTTGTACTCGACTAGGAACCACTACAAAACTGAAAATAACGTATAACTTCTTGACGACCGTACAAACTTCTCTTCTTTCTTAAGACCCTTCATATTTGGTCTCGCTCAGGATGGCACCGTCTAGCGGTGAAGTCCCGTCTCTCCCGGCGAATGCAGCAGATGCAACTAGTCTCGAGTCGTGCATAAGCACGCTTAACAAACTCGCCGAGTGCATCACGGCTGCTATCGCCGAAGGAAAGAACGTTACGGCCGTCAATAAGCGACTTATCACTTCTGCGGCGAATGAGATCCGGTGCGTGGCCGCCAAATTACCCACCTTTTCGTCCCCGCAGGAAATCTGCGCATCCCAAGACGGAAACCTGCGACAGGAAATCGCTACCTGCGTGCGCGAGGAACTTAGTAAGCACCTCGCCACGATCGCGAAACCACTACAACTCCCATCCGCACCAAGGTCTTATGCGCAGGCGGCGAATGCCCCGGCACCTCGCCCCCCTCGTCCAGCGACTACACCACCACCTCCGTCTAATAAACCCGCGCTGATTGTTGCGCCGCAGGGCGACTGCACGTCCCAAACACGTCAGGACGTAGTGCAGTCGTTCAAGAATGCAGCCAGTTTCCGCACCACTTCGTACGCACCGTCCAGAATCCAGGCCGTGTCCAACAACAAGCTACGAGTGGAGTTCGAGACTCAACAACAGCGCGACGAAACCCTTAAGAAATTAGAAAAGTCCTCAAACCTCACTGCTGAACCGGCCAAGCAATTGATGCCAATGATTATTCTTAAGGGGATATCATTGGACACGCCGTCCGAAGAGCTGGTCGATGTAATCCGCGGCCAAAATGAAGAGCTGACTGCCCTCGCGGTGAGCAGCGATGACTTGCGGCTCGCATTCAAGAGGAACAACCGCCACCCCAAATTGTACAACGCCGTCCTTATCGCCAAGCCCGTCATATGGCGCAAAATAATTGAAATGAAGCGCGTCTGCGTGGATCACCAGCGGGTGCACGCAGAGGACTTCTCTACTTTCCTCCAGTGCAGAAAATGTCTGCAGTTCGGCCACATAAAAACTAAATGTACAGCGACACAGGCGCCCTGCTCCTACTGCTCGGAAGAGGGGCACGATACCACCAGCTGCACTCTTCGCGAGAAGAAAGGCGCACCTAAGTGCTATAACTGTTTACAGCACAACAACAAATTTAAAACCACCCATGACATCGGACACATAGCCACCTCCAACATTTGCCCTAGAGTGAAATCACTTAAAATCAAAGCAATAACTCGTACCGATTATGGACAGGCAACGCAATAAAATATTACAGTGTAACATCGATCCCTCTAAAACATTCTTCAAAATTTTTAACATATTTCCTTACAAAGCCATTTTTTATTTTTTTTTATTATATTAGCCATTTATTACTACATTATATATTATATAAGCTATATATATTTATTATTCTTTATCCAACTTACAAGTTGGATAACGAGACAAAAGTTTAAATAATGCGATATCATTGGTTGCGGCAGCAAGCGTATCAAATAGCGCGAGCTGCCGCAACTAACACATAATACAACATCACTGGTTGCGGCAGCAAGCGTATCAAATAGCGTGAGCTGTCGCAACCAACACACAAAATGCGATATCACGGGTTGCGGCAGCAAGCGTACCAAATAGCGTGAGCTGCCGCAACTAATTTATACATTAAGCGTCATCAAGGGTTGCGGCAGCAAGCGTATCAAATAGCGTGAGCTGCCGCAACTCACACATAATGCGACATCACTGGTTGCGGCAGCAAGCGTATCAAATAGCGTGAGCTGCCGCAACCAACACATAATGCGACATCACGAGTTGCGGCAGCAAGCGTATCAAATAGCGTGAGCTGCCGCAACTCACAAATTTTGCAAAAACAAAGTTCAATAAAAAAAAAAAAAAAAAAAAAAAAAAAAAAAAACCTAACCTAACCTAACCTAACCTAACCTAACCTAACCTAACCTAACCTAACCTAACCTAACCTAACCTAACCTAACCTAACCTAACCTAACCTAACCTAACCTAACCTAACCTAACCTAACCTAACCTAACCTAACCTAACCTAACCTAACCTAACCTAACCTAACCTAACCTAACCTAACCTAACCTAACCTAACCTAACCTAACCTAACCTAACCTAACCTAACCTAACCTAACCTAACCTAACCTAACCTAACCTAACCTAACCTAACCTAACCTAACCTAACCTAACCTAACCTAACCTAACTATATTATAGTTAGGTTAGGTTCAAAGCTAACCTAACCTTACATTAAAAAAAATGTCCGAAAATGTTACAAAAAAAATGCCCGAAAAAAGTTACAAAAATGTCCGAAAAAAGTTACAAAAATGTCCGAAAAAAGTTACAAAAATGTCCGAAAAAAGTTACAAAAATGTCCGAAAAAAGTAACAAAAGTTGTCCGAAAAAAGTTACAAAAAAAGTTAGGTTTGATATAGTTAGGTTAGGTTCAAAGCTAACCTTACCTAACATTAAAAAAAATGTCCGAAAATGTTACAAAAAAAAATGCCCGAAAAAAGTAACTAAAAAAATGTCCGAAAAAAGTTACAAAAATGTCCGAAAAAAGTTAGGTTTGATATAGTTAGGTTAGGTTCAAAGCTAACCTAGCATAAAAAAAATGTCCGAAAAAAGTTACAAAAATGTCCGAAAAAAGTTACAAAAATGTCCGAAAAAAGTTACAAAAATGTCCGAAAAAAGTAACAAAAATGTCCGAAAAAAGTTACAAAAAAAGTTAGGTTTCATATAGTTAGGTTAGGTTCAAAGCTAACCTACCCTAACATTAAAAAAAAATGTCCGAAAAAAGTTACAAAAAAAGTTAGGTTTCATATAGTTAGGTTAGGTTCAAAGCTAACCTACCCTAACATTAAAAAAAAATGTCCGAAAAAAGTAACAAAAAAAATGCCCGAAAAAAGTTACAAAAATGTCCGAAAAAAGTTACAAAAAAATGTCCGAAAAAAGTTACAAAAATGTCCAAAAAAAGTTAGGTTTGATATAGTTAGGTTAGGTTCAAAGCTAACCTAACCTAACATTAAAAAAAATGTCCGAAAAAAGTTACAAAAATGTCCGAAAAAAGTTAGATTTGATATGGTTAGGTTCTAACCTAACCTAACATTAACAAAAATGTCCGAAGAAAGTTACAAAAATGTCCGAAAAAAGTTAGATTTGATATGGTTAGGTTCTAACCTAACCTAACATTAAAAAAAATGTCCGAAAATGTTACAAAAAAAATGCCCGAAAAAAGTTACAAAAATGTCCGGAAAAAGTTACAAAAATGTCCGAAAAAAGTTACAAAAATGTCCGAAAAAAGTTAGGTTTGATATAGTTAGGTTAGGTTCAAAGCTAACCTAGCATAAAAAAAATGTCCTAAAAAAGATACAAAAATGTCCGAAAAAAGTAACAAAAAAAATGTCCGAAAAAAGTTACAAAAATGTCCAAAAAAAGTTAGGTTTGATATAGTTAGGTTAGGTTCAAAGCTAACCTAACCTAACATTAAAAAAAATGTCCGAAAAAAGTTACAAAAATGTCCGAAAAAAGTTACAAAAATGCCCGAAAAAAGTAACAAAAATGTCCGAAAAAAGTAACAAAAATGTCCGAAAGAAGTTACAAAAAAAGTTAGGTTTCATATAGTTAGGTTAGGTTCAAAGCTAACCTACCCTAACATTAAAAAAAAATGTCCGAAAAAAGTTACAAAAATGTCCAAAAAAAGTTAGGTTTGATATAGTTCTGTTAGGTTCAAAGCTAACCTAACCTTACATTAAAAAAAATGTCCGAAAATTACAAAAAAATGCCCGAAAAAAGTTACAAAAATGTCCGAAAAAAGTTACAAAAATGTCCGAAAAAAGTTAGGTTTGATATAGTTAGGTTAGGTTCAAAGCTAACCTAGCATAAAAAAAAATGTCCTAAAAAAGATACAAAAATGTCCGAAAAAAGTTAGGTTTGATATAGTTAGGTTAGGTTCAAAGCTAACCTAGCATAAAAAAAATGTCCTAAAAAAGATACAAAAATGTCCGAAAAAAGTAACAAAAAAAATGTCCGAAAAAAGTTACAAAAATGTCCAAAAAAAGTTAGGTTTGATATAGTTAGGTTAGGTTCAAAGCTAACCTAACCTTACATTAAAAAAAATGTCCGAAAAAAGTTACAAAAATGTCCGAAAAAAGTTACAAAAATGCCCGAAAAAAGTAACAAAAATGTCCGAAAAAAGTAACAAAAATGTCCGAAAGAAGTTACAAAAAAAGTTAGGTTTCATATAGTTAGGTTAGGTTCAAAGCTAACCTACCCTAACATTAAAAAAAAATGTCCGAAAAAAGTTAGGTTTGATATAGTTCTGTTAGGTTCAAAGCTAACCTAACCTAACATTAAAAAAAATGTCCGAAAAAAGTTACAAAAATGTCCGAAAAAAGTTACAAAAATGCCCGAAAAAAGTAACAAAAAAAATGCCCGAAAAAAGTTACAAAAATGTCCGAAAAAAGTTAGGTTTGATATAGTTAGGTTAGGTTCAAAGCTAACCTAGCATAAAAAAAATGTCCGAAAAAAGTTACAAAAATGTCCGAAAAAAGTTACAAAAATGTCCAAAAAAAGTTACAAAAATGTCCGAAAAAAGTTACAAAAATGTCCGAAAAAAGTTACAAAAATATCCAAAAAAAGTTAGGTTTGATATAGTTAGGTTAGGTTCAAAGCTAACCTAACCTTACATTAAAAAAAATGTCCGAAAATGTTACAAAAAAAATGCCCGAAAAAAGTTACAAAAATGTCCGAAAAAAGTTACAAAAATGTCCGAAAAAAGTTACAAAAATATCCAAAAAAAGTTAGGTTTGATATAGTTAGGTTAGGTTCAAAGCTAACCTTACCTAACATTAAAAAAAATGTCCGAAAATGTTACAAAAAAAATGCCCGAAAAAAGTAACTAAAAAAATGTCCGAAAAAAGTTACAAAAATGTCCAAAACAAGTTAGGTTTGATATAGTTAGGTTAGGTTCAAAGCTAACCTAACCTAACATTAAAAAAAATGTCCAAAAACTAGTTTTTCATTTCAAAATTTTTTCGAGCTATCCGCACGTGAGTGGTGTCGTTAGAAGCGCCTCGGCGAGGGCTACGTAAATATGTAATAAACTAAGGTAGGTGTAATATAAAAATTAAAGTTATGGTCCAAAAACTAGTTTTTCATTTCAACATTTTTTCGAGCTATCCGCACGTGAGTGGTGTCGTTAGAAGCGCCTCGGCGAGGGCTACGTAAATATGTAATAAACTAAGGTAGGTGTAATATAAAAATTAAAGTTATGGTCCAAAAACTAGTTTTTCATTTCAACATTTTTTCGAGCTATCCGCACGTGAGTGGTGTCGTTAGAAGCGCCTCGGCGAGGGCTACGTAAATATGTAATAAACTAAGGTAGGTGTAATATAAAAATTAAAGTTATGGTCCAAAAACTAGTTTTTCATTTCAACATTTTTTCGAGCTATCCGCACGTGAGTGGTGTCGTTAGAAGCGCCTCGGCGAGGGCTACGTAAATATGTAATAAACTAAGGTAGGTGTAATATAAAAATTAAAGTTATGGTCCAAAAACTAGTTTTTCATTTCAACATTTTTTCGAGCTATCCGCACGTGAGTGGTGTCGTTAGAAGCGCCTCGGCGAGGGCTACGTAAATATGTAATAAACTAAGGTAGGTGTAATATAAAAATTAAAGTTGTGGTCCAAAAACTAGTTTTTCATTTCAACATTTTTTCGAGCTATCCGCACGTGAGTGGTGTCGTTAGAAGCGCCTCGGCGAGGGCTACGTAAATATGTAATAAACTAAGGTAGGTGTAATATAAAAATTAAAGTTATGGTCCAAAAACTAGTTTTTCATTTCAACATTTTTTCGAGCTATCCGCACGTGAGTGGTGTCGTTAGAAGCGCCTCGGCGAGGGCTACGTAAATATGTAATAAACTAAGGTAGGTGTAATATAAAAATTAAAGTTATGGTCCAAAAACTAGTTTTTCATTTCAACATTTTTTCGAGCTATCCGCACGTGAGTGGTGTCGTTAGAAGCGCCTCGGCGAGGGCTACGTAAATATGTAATAAACTAAGGTAGGTGTAATATAAAAATTAAAGTTATGGTCCAAAAACTAGTTTTTCATTTCAACATTTTTTCGAGCTATCCGCACGTGAGTGGTGTCGTTAGAAGCACCTCGGCGAGGGCTACGTAAATATGTAATAAACTAAGGTAGGTGTAATATAAAAATTAAAGTTATGGTCCAAAAACTAGTTTTTCATTTCAACATTTTTTCGAGCTATCCGCACGTGAGTGGTGTCGTTAGAAGCGCCTCGGCGAGGGCTACGTAAATATGTAATAAACTAAGGTAGGTGTAATATAAAAATTAAAGTTATGGTCCAAAAACTAGTTTTTCATTTCAACATTTTTTCGAGCTATCCGCACGTGAGTGGTGTCGTTAGAAGCGCCTCGGCGAGGGCTACGTAAATATGTAATAAACTAAGGTAGGTGTAATATAAAAATTAAAGTTATGGTCCAAAAACTAGTTTTTCATTTCAACATTTTTTCGAGCTATCCGCACGTGAGTGGTGTCGTTAGAAGCGCCTCGGCGAGGGCTACGTAAATATGTAATAAACTAAGGTAGGTGTAATATAAAAATTAAAGTTATGGTCCAAAAACTAGTTTTTCATTTCAACATTTTTTCGAGCTATCCGCACGTGAGTGGTGTCGTTAGAAGCGCCTCGGCGAGGGCTACGTAAATATGTAATAAACTAAGGTAGGTGTAATATAAAAATTAAAGTTATGGTCCAAAAACTAGTTTTTCATTTCAACATTTTTTCGAGCTATCCGCACGTGAGTGGTGTCGTTAGAAGCGCCTCGGCGAGGGCTACGTAAATATGTAATAAACTAAGGTAGGTGTAATATAAAAATTAAAGTTATGGTCCAAAAACTAGTTTTTCATTTCAACATTTTTTCGAGCTATCCGCACGTGAGTGGTGTCGTTAGAAGCGCCTCGGCGAGGGCTACGTAAATATGTAATAAACTAAGGTAGGTGTAATATAAAAATTAAAGTTATGGTCCAAAAACTAGTTTTTCATTTCAACATTTTTTCGAGCTATCCGCACGTGAGTGGTGTCGTTAGAAGCGCCTCGGCGAGGGCTACGTAAATATGTAATAAACTAAGGTAGGTGTAATATAAAAATTAAAGTTATGGTCCAAAAACTAGTTTTTCATTTCAACATTTTTTCGAGCTATCCGCACGTGAGTGGTGTCGTTAGAAGTGCCTCGGCGAGGGCTACGTAAATATGTAATAAACTAAGGTAGGTGTAATATAAAAATTAAAGTTATGGTCCAAAAACTAGTTTTTCATTTCAACATTTTTTCGAGCTATCCGCACGTGAGTGGTGTCGTTAGAAGCGCCTCGGCGAGGGCTACGTAAATATGTAATAAACTAAGGTAGGTGTAATATAAAAATTAAAGTTATGGTCCAAAAACTAGTTTTTCATTTCAACATTTTTTCGAGCTATCCGCACGTGAGTGGTGTCGTTAGAAGCGCCTCGGCGAGGGCTACGTAAATATGTAATAAACTAAGGTAGGTGTAATATAAAAATTAAAGTTATGGTCCAAAAACTAGTTTTTCATTTCAACATTTTTTCGAGCTATCCGCACGTGAGTGGTGTCGTTAGAAGCGCCTCGGCGAGGGCTACGTAAATATGTAATAAACTAAGGTAGGTGTAATATAAAAATTAAAGTTATGGTCCAAAAACTAGTTTTTCATTTCAACATTTTTTCGAGCTATCCGCACGTGAGTGGTGTCGTTAGAAGCGCCTCGGCAAGGGCTACGTAAATATGTAATAAACTAAGGTAGGTGTAATATAAAAATTAAAGTTATGGTCCAAAAACTAGTTTTTCATTTCAACATTTTTTCGAGCTATCCGCACGTGAGTGGTGTCGTTAGAAGCGCCTCGGCGAGGGCTACGTAAATATGTAATAAACTAAGGTAGGTGTAATATAAAAATTAAAGTTATGGTCCAAAAACTAGTTTTTCATTTCAACATTTTTTCGAGCTATCCGCACGTGAGTGGTGTCGTTAGAAGCGCCTCGGCGAGGGCTACGTAAATATGTAATATACTAAGGTAGGTGTAATATAAAAATTAAAGTTATGGTCCAAAAACTAGTTTTTCATTTCAACATTTTTTCGAGCTATCCGCACGTGAGTGGTGTCGTTAGAAGCGCCTCGGCGAGGGCTACGTAAATATGTAATAAACTAAGGTAGGTGTAATATAAAAATTAAAGTTATGGTCCAAAAACTAGTTTTTCATTTCAACATTTTTTCGAGCTATCCGCACGTGAGTGGTGTCGATAGAAGCGCCTCGGCGAGGGCTACGTAAATATGTAATAAACTAAGGTAGGTGTAATATAAAAATTAAAGTTATGGTCCAAAAACTAGTTTTTCATTTCAAAATTTTTTCGAGCTATCCGCACGTGAGTGGTGTCGTTAGAAGCGCCTCGGCGAGGGCTACGTAAATATGTAATAAACTAAGGTAGGTGTAATATAAAAATTAAAGTTATGGTCCAAAAACTAGTTTTTCATTTCAACATTTTTTCGAGCTATCCGCACGTGAGTGGTGTCGTTAGAAGCGCCTCGGCGAGGGCTACGTAAATATGTAATAAACTAAGGTAGGTGTAATATAAAAATTAAAGTTGTGGTCCAAAAACTAGTTTTTCATTTCAACATTTTTTCGAGCTATCCGCACGTGAGTGGTGTCGTTAGAAGCGCCTCGGCGAGGGCTACGTAAATATGTAATAAACTAAGGTAGGTGTAATATAAAAATTAAAGTTATGGTCCAAAAACTTGTTTTTCATTTCAACATTTTTTCGAGCTATCCGCACGTGAGTGGTGTCGTTAGAAGCGCCTCGGCGAGGGCTACGTAAATATGTAATAAACTAAGGTAGGTGTAATATAAAAATTAAAGTTATGGTCCAAAAACTAGTTTTTCATTTCAACATTTTTTCGAGCTATCCGCACGTGAGTGGTGTCGTTAGAAGCGCCTCGGCGAGGGCTACGTAAATATGTAATAAACTAAGGTAGGTGTAATATAAAAATTAAAGTTATGGTCCAAAAACTAGTTTTTCATTTCAACATTTTTTCGAGCTATCCGCACGTGAGTGGTGTCGTTAGAAGCACCTCGGCGAGGGCTACGTAAATATGTAATAAACTAAGGTAGGTGTAATATAAAAATTAAAGTTATGGTCCAAAAACTAGTTTTTCATTTCAACATTTTTTCGAGCTATCCGCACGTGAGTGGTGTCGTTAGAAGCGCCTCGGCGAGGGCTACGTAAATATGTAATAAACTAAGGTAGGTGTAATATAAAAATTAAAGTTATGGTCCAAAAACTAGTTTTTCATTTCAACATTTTTTCGAGCTATCCGCACGTGAGTGGTGTCGTTAGAAGCGCCTCGGCGAGGGCTACGTAAATATGTAATAAACGAAGGTAGGTGTAATATAAAAATTAAAGTTATGGTCCAAAAACTAGTTTTTCATTTCAACATTTTTTCGAGCTATCCGCACGTGAGTGGTGTCGTTAGAAGCGCCTCGGCGAGGGCTACGTAAATATGTAATAAACTAAGGTAGGTGTAATATAAAAATTAAAGTTATGGTCCAAAAACTAGTTTTTCATTTCAACATTTTTTCGAGCTATCCGCACGTGAGTGGTGTCGTTAGAAGCGCCTCGGCGAGGGCTACGTAAATATGTAATAAACTAAGGTAGGTGTAATATAAAAATTAAAGTTATGGTCCAAAAACTAGTTTTTCATTTCAACATTTTTTCGAGCTATCCGCACGTGAGTGGTGTCGTTAGAAGCGCCTCGGCGAGGGCTACGTAAATATGTAATAAACTAAGGTAGGTGTAATATAAAAATTAAAGTTATGGTCCAAAAACTAGTTTTTCATTTCAACATTTTTTCGAGTTATCCGCACGTGAGTGGTGTCGTTAGAAGCGCCTCGGCGAGGGCTACGTAAATATGTAATAAACTAAGGTAGGTGTAATATAAAAATTAAAGTTATGGTCCAAAAACTAGTTTTTCATTTCAACATTTTTTCGAGCTATCCGCACGTGAGTGGTGTCGTTAGAAGCGCCTCGGCGAGGGCTACGTAAATATGTAATAAACTAAGGTAGGTGTAATATAAAAATTAAAGTTATGGTCCAAAAACTAGTTTTTCATTTCAACATTTTTTCGAGCTATCCGCACGTGAGTGGTGTCGTTAGAAGCGCCTCGGCGAGGGCTACGTAAATATGTAATAAACTAAGGTAGGTGTAATATAAAAATTAAAGTTATGGTCCAAAAACTAGTTTTTCATTTCAACATTTTTTCGAGCTATCCGCACGTGAGTGGTGTCGTTAGAAGCGCCTCGGCGAGGGCTACGTAAATATGTAATAAACTAAGGTAGGTGTAATATAAAAATTAAAGTTATGGTCCAAAAACTAGTTTTTCATTTCAACATTTTTTCGAGCTATCCGCACGTGAGTGGTGTCGTTAGAAGCGCCTCGGCGAGGGCTACGTAAATATGTAATAAACTAAGGTAGGTGTAATATAAAAATTAAAGTTATGGTCCAAAAACTAGTTTTTCATTTCAACATTTTTTCGAGTTATCCGCACGTGAGTGGTGTCGTTAGAAGCGCCTCGGCGAGGGCTACGTAAATATGTAATAAACTAAGGTAGGTGTAATATAAAAATTAAAGTTATGGTCCAAAAACTAGTTTTTCATTTCAACATTTTTTCGAGCTATCCGCACGTGAGTGGTGTCGTTAGAAGCGCCTCGGCGAGGGCTACGTAAATATGTAATAAACTAAGGTAGGTGTAATATAAAAATTAAAGTTATGGTCCAAAAACTAGTTTTTCATTTCAACATTTTTTCGAGCTATCCGCACGTGAGTGGTGTCGTTAGAAGCGCCTCGGCGAGGGCTACGTAAATATGTAATAAACTAAGGTAGGTGTAATATAAAAATTAAAGTTATGGTCCAAAAACTAGTTTTTCATTTCAACATTTTTTCGAGCTATCCGCACGTGAGTGGTGTCGTTAGAAGCGCCTCGGCGAGGGCTACGTAAATATGTAATAAACTAAGGTAGGTGTAATATAAAAATTAAAGTTATGGTCCAAAAACTAGTTTTTCATTTCAACATTTTTTCGAGCTATCCGCACGTGAGTGGTGTCGTTAGAAGCGCCTCGGCGAGGGCTACGTAAATATGTAATAAACTAAGGTAGGTGTAATATAAAAATTAAAGTTATGGTCCAAAAACTAGTTTTTCATTTCAACATTTTTTCGAGCTATCCGCACGTGAGTGGTGTCGTTAGAAGCGCCTCGGCGAGGGCTACGTAAATATGTAATAAACTAAGGTAGGTGTAATATAAAAATTAAAGTTATGGTCCAAAAACTAGTTTTTCATTTCAACATTTTTTCGAGCTATCCGCACGTGAGTGGTGTCGTTAGAAGCGCCTCGGCGAGGGCTACGTAAATATGTAATATACTAAGGTAGGTGTAATATAAAAATTAAAGTTATGGTCCAAAAACTAGTTTTTCATTTCAACATTTTTTCGAGCTATCCGCACGTGAGTGGTGTCGTTAGAAGCGCCTCGGCGAGGGCTACGTAAATATGTAATAAACTAAGGTAGGTGTAATATAAAAATTAAAGTTATGGTCCAAAAACTAGTTTTTCATTTCAACATTTTTTCGAGCTATCCGCACGTGAGTGGTGTCGTTAGAAGCGCCTCGGCGAGGGCTACGTAAATATGTAATAAACTAAGGTAGGTGTAATATAAAAATTAAAGTTATGGTCCAAAAACTAGTTTTTCATTTCAACATTTTTTCGAGCTATCCGCACGTGAGTGGTGTCGTTAGAAGCGCCTCGGCGAGGGCTACGTAAATATGTAATAAACTAAGGTAGGTGTAATATAAAAATTAAAGTTATGGTCCAAAAACTAGTTTTTCATTTCAACATTTTTTCGAGCTATCCGCACGTGAGTGGTGTCGTTAGAAGCGCCTCGGCGAGGGCTACGTAAATATGTAATAAACTAAGGTAGGTGTAATATAAAAATTAAAGTTATGGTCCAAAAACTAGTTTTTCATTTCAACATTTTTTCGAGCTATCCGCACGTGAGTGGTGTCGTTAGAAGCGCCTCGGCGAGGGCTACGTAAATATGTAATAAACTAAGGTAGGTGTAATATAAAAATTAAAGTTATGGTCCAAAAACTAGTTTTTCATTTCAACATTTTTTCGAGCTATCCGCACGTGAGTGGTGTCGTTAGAAGCGCCTCGGCGAGGGCTACGTAAATATGTAATAAACTAAGGTAGGTGTAATATAAAAATTAAAGTTATGGTCCAAAAACTAGTTTTTCATTTCAACATTTTTTCGAGCTATCCGCACGTGAGTGGTGTCGTTAGAAGCGCCTCGGCGAGGGCTACGTAAATATGTAATAAACTAAGGTAGGTGTAATATAAAAATTAAAGTTATGGTCCAAAAACTAGTTTTTCATTTCAACATTTT
This sequence comes from Autographa pulchrina, assembly GCA_905475315.1. Lineage (NCBI taxonomy): Eukaryota > Metazoa > Arthropoda > Insecta > Lepidoptera > Noctuidae > Autographa > Autographa pulchrina. The sequence continues at coordinate 74,032 of CAJQGB010000103.1, read as the reverse complement.
TTCGAGCTATCCGCACGTGAGTGGTGTCGTTAGAAGCGCCTCGGCGAGGGCTACGTAAATATGTAATAAACTAAGGTAGGTGTAATATAAAAATTAAAGTTATGGTCCAAAAACTAGTTTTTCATTTCAACATTTTTTCGAGTTATCCGCACGTGAGTGGTGTCGTTAGAAGCGCCTCGGCGAGGGCTACGTAAATATGTAATAAACTAAGGTAGGTGTAATATAAAAATTAAAGTTATGGTCCAAAAACTAGTTTTTCATTTCAACATTTTTTCGAGCTATCCGCACGTGAGTGGTGTCGTTAGAAGCGCCTCGGCGAGGGCTACGTAAATATGTAATAAACTAAGGTAGGTGTAATATAAAAATTAAAGTTATGGTCCAAAAACTAGTTTTTCATTTCAACATTTTTTCGAGCTATCCGCACGTGAGTGGTGTCGTTAGAAGCGCCTCGGCGAGGGCTACGTAAATATGTAATAAACTAAGGTAGGTGTAATATAAAAATTAAAGTTATGGTCCAAAAACTAGTTTTTCATTTCAACATTTTTTCGAGCTATCCGCACGTGAGTGGTGTCGTTAGAAGCGCCTCGGCGAGGGCTACGTAAATATGTAATAAACTAAGGTAGGTGTAATATAAAAATTAAAGTTATGGTCCAAAAACTAGTTTTTCATTTCAACATTTTTTCGAGCTATCCGCACGTGAGTGGTGTCGTTAGAAGCGCCTCGGCGAGGGCTACGTAAATATGTAATAAACTAAGGTAGGTGTAATATAAAAATTAAAGTTATGGTCCAAAAACTAGTTTTTCATTTCAACATTTTTTCGAGTTATCCGCACGTGAGTGGTGTCGTTAGAAGCGCCTCGGCGAGGGCTACGTAAATATGTAATAAACTAAGGTAGGTGTAATATAAAAATTAAAGTTATGGTCCAAAAACTAGTTTTTCATTTCAACATTTTTTCGAGCTATCCGCACGTGAGTGGTGTCGTTAGAAGCGCCTCGGCGAGGGCTACGTAAATATGTAATAAACTAAGGTAGGTGTAATATAAAAATTAAAGTTATGGTCCAAAAACTAGTTTTTCATTTCAACATTTTTTCGAGCTATCCGCACGTGAGTGGTGTCGTTAGAAGCGCCTCGGCGAGGGCTACGTAAATATGTAATAAACTAAGGTAGGTGTAATATAAAAATTAAAGTTATGGTCCAAAAACTAGTTTTTCATTTCAACATTTTTTCGAGCTATCCGCACGTGAGTGGTGTCGTTAGAAGCGCCTCGGCGAGGGCTACGTAAATATGTAATAAACTAAGGTAGGTGTAATATAAAAATTAAAGTTATGGTCCAAAAACTAGTTTTTCATTTCAACATTTTTTCGAGCTATCCGCACGTGAGTGGTGTCGTTAGAAGCGCCTCGGCGAGGGCTACGTAAATATGTAATAAACTAAGGTAGGTGTAATATAAAAATTAAAGTTATGGTCCAAAAACTAGTTTTTCATTTCAACATTTTTTCGAGCTATCCGCACGTGAGTGGTGTCGTTAGAAGCGCCTCGGCGAGGGCTACGTAAATATGTAATAAACTAAGGTAGGTGTAATATAAAAATTAAAGTTATGGTCCAAAAACTAGTTTTTCATTTCAACATTTTTTCGAGCTATCCGCACGTGAGTGGTGTCGTTAGAAGCGCCTCGGCGAGGGCTACGTAAATATGTAATATACTAAGGTAGGTGTAATATAAAAATTAAAGTTATGGTCCAAAAACTAGTTTTTCATTTCAACATTTTTTCGAGCTATCCGCACGTGAGTGGTGTCGTTAGAAGCGCCTCGGCGAGGGCTACGTAAATATGTAATAAACTAAGGTAGGTGTAATATAAAAATTAAAGTTATGGTCCAAAAACTAGTTTTTCATTTCAACATTTTTTCGAGCTATCCGCACGTGAGTGGTGTCGTTAGAAGCGCCTCGGCGAGGGCTACGTAAATATGTAATAAACTAAGGTAGGTGTAATATAAAAATTAAAGTTATGGTCCAAAAACTAGTTTTTCATTTCAACATTTTTTCGAGCTATCCGCACGTGAGTGGTGTCGTTAGAAGCGCCTCGGCGAGGGCTACGTAAATATGTAATAAACTAAGGTAGGTGTAATATAAAAATTAAAGTTATGGTCCAAAAACTAGTTTTTCATTTCAACATTTTTTCGAGCTATCCGCACGTGAGTGGTGTCGTTAGAAGCGCCTCGGCGAGGGCTACGTAAATATGTAATAAACTAAGGTAGGTGTAATATAAAAATTAAAGTTGTGGTCCAAAAACTAGTTTTTCATTTCAACATTTTTTCGAGCTATCCGCACGTGAGTGGTGTCGTTAGAAGCGCCTCGGCGAGGGCTACGTAAATATGTAATAAACTAAGGTAGGTGTAATATAAAAATTAAAGTTATGGTCCAAAAACTAGTTTTTCATTTCAACATTTTTTCGAGCTATCCGCACGTGAGTGGTGTCGTTAGAAGCGCCTCGGCGAGGGCTACGTAAATATGTAATAAACTAAGGTAGGTGTAATATAAAAATTAAAGTTATGGTCCAAAAACTAGTTTTTCATTTCAACATTTTTTCGAGCTATCCGCACGTGAGTGGTGTCGTTAGAAGCACCTCGGCGAGGGCTACGTAAATATGTAATAAACTAAGGTAGGTGTAATATAAAAATTAAAGTTATGGTCCAAAAACTAGTTTTTCATTTCAACATTTTTTCGAGCTATCCGCACGTGAGTGGTGTCGTTAGAAGCGCCTCGGCGAGGGCTACGTAAATATGTAATAAACTAAGGTAGGTGTAATATAAAAATTAAAGTTATGGTCCAAAAACTAGTTTTTCATTTCAACATTTTTTCGAGCTATCCGCACGTGAGTGGTGTCGTTAGAAGCGCCTCGGCGAGGGCTACGTAAATATGTAATAAACTAAGGTAGGTGTAATATAAAAATTAAAGTTATGGTCCAAAAACTAGTTTTTCATTTCAACATTTTTTCGAGTTATCCGCACGTGAGTGGTGTCGTTAGAAGCGCCTCGGCGAGGGCTACGTAAATATGTAATAAACTAAGGTAGGTGTAATATAAAAATTAAAGTTATGGTCCAAAAACTAGTTTTTCATTTCAACATTTTTTCGAGCTATCCGCACGTGAGTGGTGTCGTTAGAAGCGCCTCGGCGAGGGCTACGTAAATATGTAATAAACTAAGGTAGGTGTAATATAAAAATTAAGTTATGGTCCAAAAACTAGTTTTTCATTTCAACATTTTTTCGAGCTATCCGCACGTGAGTGGTGTCGTTAGAAGCGCCTCGGCGAGGGCTACGTAAATATGTAATAAACGAAGGTAGGTGTAATATAAAAATTAAAGTTATGGTCCAAAAACTAGTTTTTCATTTCAACATTTTTTCGAGCTATCCGCACGTGAGTGGTGTCGTTAGAAGCGCCTCGGCGAGGGCTACGTAAATATGTAATAAACTAAGGTAGGTGTAATATAAAAATTAAAGTTATGGTCCAAAAACTAGTTTTTCATTTCAACATTTTTTCGAGCTATCCGCACGTGAGTGGTGTCGTTAGAAGCGCCTCGGCGAGGGCTACGTAAATATGTAATAAACTAAGGTAGGTGTAATATAAAAATTAAAGTTATGGTCCAAAAACTAGTTTTTCATTTCAACATTTTTTCGAGCTATCCGCACGTGAGTGGTGTCGTTAGAAGCGCCTCGGCGAGGGCTACGTAAATATGTAATAAACTAAGGTAGGTGTAATATAAAAATTAAAGTTATGGTCCAAAAACTAGTTTTTCATTTCAACATTTTTTCGAGTTATCCGCACGTGAGTGGTGTCGTTAGAAGCGCCTCGGCGAGGGCTACGTAAATATGTAATAAACTAAGGTAGGTGTAATATAAAAATTAAAGTTATGGTCCAAAAACTAGTTTTTCATTTCAACATTTTTTCGAGCTATCCGCACGTGAGTGGTGTCGTTAGAAGCGCCTCGGCGAGGGCTACGTAAATATGTAATAAACTAAGGTAGGTGTAATATAAAAATTAAAGTTATGGTCCAAAAACTAGTTTTTCATTTCAACATTTTTTCGAGCTATCCGCACGTGAGTGGTGTCGTTAGAAGCGCCTCGGCGAGGGCTACGTAAATATGTAATAAACTAAGGTAGGTGTAATATAAAAATTAAAGTTATGGTCCAAAAACTAGTTTTTCATTTCAACATTTTTTCGAGCTATCCGCACGTGAGTGGTGTCGTTAGAAGCGCCTCGGCGAGGGCTACGTAAATATGTAATATACTAAGGTAGGTGTAATATAAAAATTAAAGTTATGGTCCAAAAACTAGTTTTTCATTTCAACATTTTTTCGAGCTATCCGCACGTGAGTGGTGTCGTTAGAAGCGCCTCGGCGAGGGCTACGTAAATATGTAATAAACTAAGGTAGGTGTAATATAAAAATTAAAGTTATGGTCCAAAAACTAGTTTTTCATTTCAACATTTTTTCGAGCTATCCGCACGTGAGTGGTGTCGTTAGAAGCGCCTCGGCGAGGGCTACGTAAATATGTAATAAACTAAGGTAGGTGTAATATAAAAATTAAAGTTATGGTCCAAAAACTAGTTTTTCATTTCAACATTTTTTCGAGCTATCCGCACGTGAGTGGTGTCGTTAGAAGCGCCTCGGCGAGGGCTACGTAAATATGTAATAAACTAAGGTAGGTGTAATATAAAAATTAAAGTTATGGTCCAAAAACTAGTTTTTCATTTCAACATTTTTTCGAGCTATCCGCACGTGAGTGGTGTCGTTAGAAGCGCCTCGGCGAGGGCTACGTAAATATGTAATAAACTAAGGTAGGTGTAATATAAAAATTAAAGTTATGGTCCAAAAACTAGTTTTTCATTTCAACATTTTTTCGAGCTATCCGCACGTGAGTGGTGTCGTTAGAAGCGCCTCGGCGAGGGCTACGTAAATATGTAATAAACTAAGGTAGGTGTAATATAAAAATTAAAGTTATGGTCCAAAAACTAGTTTTTCATTTCAACATTTTTTCGAGCTATCCGCACGTGAGTGGTGTCGTTAGAAGCGCCTCGGCGAGGGCTACGTAAATATGTAATAAACTAAGGTAGGTGTAATATAAAAATTAAAGTTATGGTCCAAAAACTAGTTTTTCATTTCAACATTTTTTCGAGCTATCCGCACGTGAGTGGTGTCGTTAGAAGCGCCTCGGCGAGGGCTACGTAAATATGTAATAAACTAAGGTAGGTGTAATATAAAAATTAAAGTTGTGGTCCAAAAACTAGTTTTTCATTTCAACATTTTTTCGAGCTATCCGCACGTGAGTGGTGTCGTTAGAAGCGCCTCGGCGAGGGCTACGTAAATATGTAATAAACTAAGGTAGGTGTAATATAAAAATTAAAGTTATGGTCCAAAAACTAGTTTTTCATTTCAACATTTTTTCGAGCTATCCGCACGTGAGTGGTGTCGTTAGAAGCGCCTCGGCGAGGGCTACGTAAATATGTAATAAACTAAGGTAGGTGTAATATAAAAATTAAAGTTATGGTCCAAAAACTAGTTTTTCATTTCAACATTTTTTCGAGCTATCCGCACGTGAGTGGTGTCGTTAGAAGCGCCTCGGCGAGGGCTACGTAAATATGTAATAAACTAAGGTAGGTGTAATATAAAAATTAAAGTTATGGTCCAAAAACTAGTTTTTCATTTCAACATTTTTTCGAGCTATCCGCACGTGAGTGGTGTCGTTAGAAGCACCTCGGCGAGGGCTACGTAAATATGTAATAAACTAAGGTAGGTGTAATATAAAAATTAAAGTTATGGTCCAAAAACTAGTTTTTCATTTCAACATTTTTTCGAGCTATCCGCACGTGAGTGGTGTCGTTAGAAGCGCCTCGGCGAGGGCTACGTAAATATGTAATAAACGAAGGTAGGTGTAATATAAAAATTAAAGTTATGGTCCAAAAACTAGTTTTTCATTTCAACATTTTTTCGAGCTATCCGCACGTGAGTGGTGTCGTTAGAAGCGCCTCGGCGAGGGCTACGTAAATATGTAATAAACTAAGGTAGGTGTAATATAAAAATTAAAGTTATGGTCCAAAAACTAGTTTTTCATTTCAACATTTTTTCGAGCTATCCGCACGTGAGTGGTGTCGTTAGAAGCGCCTCGGCGAGGGCTACGTAAATATGTAATAAACTAAGGTAGGTGTAATATAAAAATTAAAGTTATGGTCCAAAAACTAGTTTTTCATTTCAACATTTTTTCGAGCTATCCGCACGTGAGTGGTGTCGTTAGAAGCGCCTCGGCGAGGGCTACGTAAATATGTAATAAACTAAGGTAGGTGTAATATAAAAATTAAAGTTATGGTCCAAAAACTAGTTTTTCATTTCAACATTTTTTCGAGTTATCCGCACGTGAGTGGTGTCGTTAGAAGCGCCTCGGCGAGGGCTACGTAAATATGTAATAAACTAAGGTAGGTGTAATATAAAAATTAAAGTTATGGTCCAAAAACTAGTTTTTCATTTCAACATTTTTTCGAGCTATCCGCACGTGAGTGGTGTCGTTAGAAGCGCCTCGGCGAGGGCTACGTAAATATGTAATAAACTAAGGTAGGTGTAATATAAAAATTAAAGTTATGGTCCAAAAACTAGTTTTTCATTTCAACATTTTTTCGAGCTATCCGCACGTGAGTGGTGTCGTTAGAAGCGCCTCGGCGAGGGCTACGTAAATATGTAATAAACTAAGGTAGGTGTAATATAAAAATTAAAGTTATGGTCCAAAAACTAGTTTTTCATTTCAACATTTTTTCGAGCTATCCGCACGTGAGTGGTGTCGTTAGAAGCGCCTCGGCGAGGGCTACGTAAATATGTAATAAACTAAGGTAGGTGTAATATAAAAATTAAAGTTATGGTCCAAAAACTAGTTTTTCATTTCAACATTTTTTCGAGCTATCCGCACGTGAGTGGTGTCGTTAGAAGCGCCTCGGCGAGGGCTACGTAAATATGTAATAAACTAAGGTAGGTGTAATATAAAAATTAAAGTTATGGTCCAAAAACTAGTTTTTCATTTCAACATTTTTTCGAGCTATCCGCACGTGAGTGGTGTCGTTAGAAGCGCCTCGGCGAGGGCTACGTAAATATGTAATAAACTAAGGTAGGTGTAATATAAAAATTAAAGTTATGGTCCAAAAACTAGTTTTTCATTTTAACATTTTTTCGAGCTATCCGCACGTGAGTGGTGTCGTTAGAAGCGCCTCGGCGAGGCCTACGTAAATATGTAATAAACTAAGGTAGGTGTAATATAAAAATTAAAGTTATGGTCCAAAAACTAGTTTTTCATTTCAACATTTTTTCGAGCTATCCGCACGTGAGTGGTGTCGTTAGAAGCGCCTCGGCGAGGGCTACGTAAATATGTAATATACTAAGGTAGGTGTAATATAAAAATTAAAGTTATGGTCCAAAAACTAGTTTTTCATTTCAACATTTTTTCGAGCTATCCGCACGTGAGTGGTGTCGTTAGAAGCGCCTCGGCGAGGGCTACGTAAATATGTAATAAACTAAGGTAGGTGTAATATAAAAATTAAAGTTATGGTCCAAAAACTAGTTTTTCATTTCAACATTTTTTCGAGCTATCCGCACGTGAGTGGTGTCGTTAGAAGCGCCTCGGCGAGGGCTACGTAAATATGTAATAAACTAAGGTAGGTGTAATATAAAAATTAAAGTTATGGTCCAAAAACTAGTTTTTCATTTCAACATTTTTTCGAGCTATCCGCACGTGAGTGGTGTCGTTAGAAGCGCCTCGGCGAGGGCTACGTAAATATGTAATAAACTAAGGTAGGTGTAATATAAAAATTAAAGTTATGGTCCAAAAACTAGTTTTTCATTTCAACATTTTTTCGAGCTATCCGCACGTGAGTGGTGTCGTTAGAAGCGCCTCGGCGAGGGCTACGTAAATATGTAATAAACTAAGGTAGGTGTAATATAAAAATTAAAGTTATGGTCCAAAAACTAGTTTTTCATTTCAACATTTTTTCGAGCTATCCGCACGTGAGTGGTGTCGTTAGAAGCGCCTCGGCGAGGGCTACGTAAATATGTAATAAACTAAGGTAGGTGTAATATAAAAATTAAAGTTATGGTCCAAAAACTAGTTTTTCATTTCAACATTTTTTCGAGCTATCCGCACGTGAGTGGTGTCGTTAGAAGCGCCTCGGCGAGGGCTACGTAAATATGTAATAAACTAAGGTAGGTGTAATATAAAAATTAAAGTTATGGTCCAAAAACTAGTTTTTCATTTCAACATTTTTTCGAGCTATCCGCACGTGAGTGGTGTCGTTAGAAGCACCTCGGCGAGGGCTACGTAAATATGTATTAAACTAAGGTAGGTGTAATATAAAAATTAAAGTTATGGTCCAAAAACTAGTTTTTCATTTCAACATTTTTTCGAGCTATCCGCACGTGAGTGGTGTCGTTAGAAGCGCCTCGGCGAGGGCTACGTAAATATGTAATAAACTAAGGTAGGTGTAATATAAAAATTAAAGTTATGGTCCAAAAACTAGTTTTTCATTTCAACATTTTTTCGAGCTATCCGCACGTGAGTGGTGTCGTTAGAAGCGCCTCGGCGAGGGCTACGTAAATATGTAATAAACGAAGGTAGGTGTAATATAAAAATTAAAGTTATGGTCCAAAAACTAGTTTTTCATTTCAACATTTTTTCGAGCTATCCGCACGTGAGTGGTGTCGTTAGAAGCGCCTCGGCGAGGGCTACGTAAATATGTAATAAACTAAGGTAGGTGTAATATAAAAATTAAAGTTATGGTCCAAAAACTAGTTTTTCATTTCAACATTTTTTCGAGCTATCCGCACGTGAGTGGTGTCGTTAGAAGCGCCTCGGCGAGGGCTACGTAAATATGTAATAAACTAAGGTAGGTGTAATATAAAAATTAAAGTTATGGTCCAAAAACTAGTTTTTCATTTCAACATTTTTTCGAGCTATCCGCACGTGAGTGGTGTCGTTAGAAGCGCCTCGGCGAGGGCTACGTAAATATGTAATAAACTAAGGTAGGTGTAATATAAAAATTAAAGTTATGGTCCAAAAACTAGTTTTTCATTTCAACATTTTTTCGAGTTATCCGCACGTGAGTGGTGTCGTTAGAAGCGCCTCGGCGAGGGCTACGTAAATATGTAATAAACTAAGGTAGGTGTAATATAAAAATTAAAGTTATGGTCCAAAAACTAGTTTTTCATTTCAACATTTTTTCGAGCTATCCGCACGTGAGTGGTGTCGTTAGAAGCGCCTCGGCGAGGGCTACGTAAATATGTAATAAACTAAGGTAGGTGTAATATAAAAATTAAAGTTATGGTCCAAAAACTAGTTTTTCATTTCAACATTTTTTCGAGCTATCCGCACGTGAGTGGTGTCGTTAGAAGCGCCTCGGCGAGGGCTACGTAAATATGTAATAAACTAAGGTAGGTGTAATATAAAAATTAAAGTTATGGTCCAAAAACTAGTTTTTCATTTCAACATTTTTTCGAGCTATCCGCTCGTGAGTGGTGTCGTTAGAAGCGCCTCGGCGAGGGCTACGTAAATATGTAATAAACTAAGGTAGGTGTAATATAAAAATTAAAGTTATGGTCCAAAAACTAGTTTTTCATTTCAACATTTTTTCGAGCTATCCGCACGTGAGTGGTGTCGTTAGAAGCGCCTCGGCGAGGGCTACGTAAATATGTAATAAACTAAGGTAGGTGTAATATAAAAATTAAAGTTATGGTCCAAAAACTAGTTTTTCATTTCAACATTTTTTCGAGCTATCCGCACGTGAGTGGTGTCGTTAGAAGCGCCTCGGCGAGGGCTACGTAAATATGTAATAAACTAAGGTAGGTGTAATATAAAAATTAAAGTTATGGTCCAAAAACTAGTTTTTCATTTCAACATTTTTTCGAGCTATCCGCACGTGAGTGGTGTCGTTAGAAGCGCCTCGGCGAGGGCTACGTAAATATGTAATAAACTAAGGTAGGTGTAATATAAAAATTAAAGTTATGGTCCAAAAACTAGTTTTTCATTTCAACATTTTTTCGAGCTATCCGCACGTGAGTGGTGTCGTTAGAAGCGCCTCGGCGAGGGCTACGTAAATATGTAATAAACTAAGGTAGGTGTAATATAAAAATTAAAGTTATGGTCCAAAAACTAGTTTTTCATTTCAACATTTTTTCGAGCTATCCGCACGTGAGTGGTGTCGTTAGAAGCGCCTCGGCGAGGGCTACGTAAATATGTAATAAACTAAGGTAGGTGTAATATAAAAATTAAAGTTATGGTCCAAAAACTAGTTTTTCATTTCAACATTTTTTCGAGCTATCCGCACGTGAGTGGTGTCGTTAGAAGCGCCTCGGCGAGGGCTACGTAAATATGTAATAAACTAAGGTAGGTGTAATATAAAAATTAAAGTTATGGTCCAAAAACTAGTTTTTCATTTCAACATTTTTTCGAGCTATCCGCACGTGAGTGGTGTCGTTAGAAGCGCCTCGGCAAGGGCTACGTAAATATGTAATAAACTAAGGTAGGTGTAATATAAAAATTAAAGTTATGGTCCAAAAATTAGTTTTTCATTTCAACATTTTTTCGAGCTATCCGCACGTGAGTGGTGTCGTTAGAAGCGCCTCGGCGAGGGCTACGTAAATATGTAATAAACTAAGGTAGGTGTAATATAAAAATTAAAGTTATGGTCCAAAAACTAGTTTTTCATTTCAACATTTTTTCGAGATATCCGCACGTGAGTGGTGTCGTTAGAAGCGCCTCGGCGAGGGCTACGTAAATATGTAATAAACTAAGGTAGGTGTAATATAAAAATTAAAGTTATGGTCCAAAAACTAGTTTTTCATTTCAACATTTTTTCGAGCTATCCGCACGTGAGTGGTGTCGTTAGAAGCGCCTCGGCGAGGGCTACGTAAATATGTAATAAACTAAGGTAGGTGTAATATAAAAATTAAAGTTATGGTCCAAAAACTAGTTTTTCATTTCAACATTTTTTCGAGCTATCCGCACGTGAGTGGTGTCGTTAGAAGCGCCTCGGCGAGGGCTACGTAAATATGTAATAAACTAAGGTAGGTGTAATATAAAAATTAAAGTTATGGTCCAAAAACTAGTTTTTCATTTCAACATTTTTTCGAGCTATCCGCACGTGAGTGGTGTCGTTAGAAGCGCCTCGGCGAGGGCTACGTAAATATGTAATAAACTAAGGTAGGTGTAATATAAAAATTAAAGTTATGGTCCAAAAACTAGTTTTTCATTTCAACATTTTTTCGAGCAATCCGCACGTGAGTGGTGTCGTTAGAAGCGCCTCGGCGAGGGCTACGTAAATATGTAATAAACTAAGGTAGGTGTAATATAAAAATTAAAGTTATGGTCCAAAAACTAGTTTTTCATTTCAACATTTTTTCGAGCTATCCGCACGTGAGTGGTGTCGTTAGAAGCACCTCGGCGAGGGCTACGTAAATATGTAATAAACTAAGGTAGGTGTAATATAAAAATTAAAGTTATGGTCCAAAAACTAGTTTTTCATTTCAACATTTTTTCGAGCTATCCGCACGTGAGTGGTGTCGTTAGAAGCGCCTCGGCGAGGGCTACGTAAATATGTAATAAACTAAGGTAGGTGTAATATAAAAATTAAAGTTATGGTCCAAAAACTAGTTTTTCATTTCAACATTTTTTCGAGCTATCCGCACGTGAGTGGTGTCGTTAGAAGCGCCTCGGCGAGGGCTACGTAAATATGTAATAAACTAAGGTAGGTGTAATATAAAAATTAAAGTTATGGTCCAAAAACTAGTTTTTCATTTCAACATTTTTTCGAGCTATCCGCACGTGAGTGGTGTCGTTAGAAGCGCCTCGGCGAGGGCTACGTAAATATGTAATAAACTAAGGTAGGTGTAATATAAAAATTAAAGTTATGGTCCAAAAACTAGTTTTTCATTTCAACATTTTTTCGAGCTATCCGCACGTGAGTGGTGTCGTTAGAAGCGCCTCGGCGAGGGCTACGTAAATATGTAATAAACTAAGGTAGGTGTAATATAAAAATTAAAGTTATGGTCCAAAAACTAGTTTTTCATTTCAACATTTTTTCGAGATATCCGCACGTGAGTGGTGTCGTTAGAAGCGCCTCGGCGAGGGCTACGTAAATATGTAATAAACTAAGGTAGGTGTAATATAAAAATTTAAGTTATGGTCCAAAAACTAGTTTTTCATTTCAACATTTTTTCGAGCTATCCGCACGTGAGTGGTGTCGTTAGAAGCGCCTCGGCGAGGGCTACGTAAATATGTAATAAACTAAGGTAGGTGTAATATAAAAATTAAAGTTATGGTCCAAAAACTAGTTTTTCATTTCAACATTTTTTCGAGCTATCCGCACGTGAGTGGTGTCGTTAGAAGCGCCTCGGCGAGGGCTACGTAAATATGTAATAAACTAAGGTAGGTGTAATATAAAAATTAAAGTTATGGTCCAAAAACTAGTTTTTCATTTCAACATTTTTTCGAGCTATCCGCACGTGAGTGGTGTCGTTAGAAGCGCCTCGGCGAGGGCTACGTAAATATGTAATAAACTAAGGTAGGTGTAATATGAAAATTAAAGTTATGGTCCAAAAACTAGTTTTTCATTTCAACATTTTTTCGAGCTATCCGCACGTGAGTGGTGTCGTTAGAAGCGCCTCGGCGAGGGCTACGTAAATATGTAATAAACTAAGGTAGGTGTAATATAAAAATTAAAGTTATGGTCCAAAAACTAGTTTTTCATTTCAACATTTTTTCGAGCTATCCGCACGTGAGTGGTGTCGTTAGAAGCGCCTCGGCGAGGGCTACGTAAATATGTAATAAACTAAGGTAGGTGTAATATAAAAATTAAAGTTATGGTCCAAAAACTAGTTTTTCATTTCAACATTTTTTCGAGCTATCCGCACGTGAGTGGTGTCGTTAGAAGCGCCTCGGCGAGGGCTACGTAAATATGTAATAAACTAAGGTAGGTGTAATATAAAAATTAAAGTTATGGTCCAAAAACTAGTTTTTCATTTCAACATTTTTTCGAGCAATCCGCACGTGAGTGGTGTCGTTAGAAGCGCCTCGGCGAGGGCTACGTAAATATGTAATAAACTAAGGTAGGTGTAATATAAAAATTAAAGTTATGGTCCAAAAACTAGTTTTTCATTTCAACATTTTTTCGAGCTATCCGCACGTGAGTGGTGTCGTTAGAAGCTCCTCGGCGAGGGCTACGTAAATATGTAATAAACTAAGGTAGGTGTAATATAAAAATTAAAGTTATGGTCCAAAAACTAGTTTTTCATTTCAACATTTTTTCGAGCTATCCGCACGTGAGTGGTGTCGTTAGAAGCGCCTCGGCGAGGGCTACGTAAATATGTAATAAACTAAGGTAGGTGTAATATAAAAATTAAAGTTATGGTCCAAAAACTAGTTTTTCATTTCAACATTTTTTCGAGCTATCCGCACGTGAGTGGTGTCGTTAGAAGCGCCTCGGCGAGGGCTACGTAAATATGTAATAAACTAAGGTAGGTGTAATATAAAAATTAAAGTTATGGTCCAAAAACTAGTTTTTCATTTCAACATTTTTTCGAGCTATCCGCACGTGAGTGGTGTCGTTAGAAGCGCCTCGGCGAGGGCTACGTAAATATGTAATAAACTAAGGTAGGTGTAATATAAAAATTAAAGTTATGGTCCAAAAACTAGTTTTTCATTTCAACATTTTTTCGAGCTATCCGCACGTGAGTGGTGTCGTTAGAAGCGCCTCGGCGAGGGCTACGTAAATATGTAATAAACTAAGGTAGGTGTAATATAAAAATTAAAGTTATGGTCCAAAAACTAGTTTTTCATTTCAACATTTTTTCGAGCTATCCGCACGTGAGTGGTGTCGTTAGAAGCGCCTCGGCGAGGGCTACGTAAATATGTAATAAACTAAGGTAGGTGTAATATAAAAATTAAAGTTATGGTCCAAAAACTAGTTTTTCATTTCAACATTTTTTCGAGCTATCCGCACGTGAGTGGTGTCGTTAGAAGCGCCTCGGCGAGGGCTACGTAAATATGTAATAAACTAAGGTAGGTGTAATATAAAAATTAAAGTTATGGTCCAAAAACTAGTTTTTCATTTCAACATTTTTTCGAGCTATCCGCACGTGAGTGGTGTCGTTAGAAGCGCCTCGGCGAGGGCTACGTAAATATGTAATAAACTAAGGTAGGTGTAATATAAAAATTAAAGTTATGGTCCAAAAACTAGTTTTTCATTTCAAAATTTTTTCGAGCTATCCGCACGTGAGTGGTGTCGTTAGAAGCACCTCGGCGAGGGCTACGTAAATATGTAATAAACTAAGGTAGGTGTAATATAAAAATTAAAGTTATGGTCCAAAAACTAGTTTTTCATTTCAACATTTTTTCGAGCTATCCGCACGTGAGTGGTGTCGTTAGAAGCGCCTCGGCGAGGGCTACGTAAATATGTAATAAACTAAGGTAGGTGTAATATAAAAATTAAAGTTATGGTCCAAAAACTAGTTTTTCATTTCAACATTTTTTCGAGATATCCGCACGTGAGTGGTGTCGTTAGAAGCGCCTCGGCGAGGGCTACGTAAATATGTAATAAACTAAGGTAGGTGTAATATAAAAATTTAAGTTATGGTCCAAAAACTAGTTTTTCATTTCAACATTTTTTCGAGCTATCCGCACGTGAGTGGTGTCGTTAGAAGCGCCTCGGCGAGGGCTACGTAAATATGTAATAAACTAAGGTAGGTGTAATATAAAAATTAAAGTTATGGTCCAAAAACTAGTTTTTCATTTCAACATTTTTTCGAGCTATCCGCACGTGAGTGGTGTCGTTAGAAGCGCCTCGGCGAGGGCTACGTAAATATGTAATAAACTAAGGTAGGTGTAATATAAAAATTAAAGTTATGGTCCAAAAACTAGTTTTTCATTTCAACATTTTTTCGAGCTATCCGCACGTGAGTGGTGTCGTTAGAAGCGCCTCGGCGAGGGCTACGTAAATATGTAATAAACTAAGGTAGGTGTAATATAAAAATTAAAGTTATGGTCCAAAAACTAGTTTTTCATTTCAACATTTTTTCGAGCTATCCGCACGTGAGTGGTGTCGTTAGAAGCGCCTCGGCGAGGGCTACGTAAATATGTAATAAACTAAGGTAGGTGTAATATAAAAATTAAAGTTATGGTCCAAAAACTAGTTTTTCATTTCAACATTTTTTCGAGCTATCCGCACGTGAGTGGTGTCGTTAGAAGCACCTCGGCGAGGGCTACGTAAATATGTAATAAACTAAGGTAGGTGTAATATAAAAATTAAAGTTATGGTCCAAAAACTAGTTTTTCATTTCAACATTTTTTCGAGCTATCCGCACGTGAGTGGTGTCGTTAGAAGCGCCTCGGCGAGGGCTACGTAAATATGTAATAAACTAAGGTAGGTGTAATATAAAAATTAAAGTTATGGTCCAAAAACTAGTTTTTCATTTCAACATTTTTTCGAGCTATCCGCACGTGAGTGGTGTCGTTAGAAGCGCCTCGGCGAGGGCTACGTAAATATGTAATAAACTAAGGTAGGTGTAATATAAAAATTAAAGTTATGGTCCAAAAACTAGTTTTTCATTTCAACATTTTTTCGAGCTATCCGCACGTGAGTGGTGTCGGTAGAAGCGCCTCGGCGAGGGCTACGTAAATATGTAATAAACTAAGGTAGGTGTAATATAAAAATTAAAGTTATGGTCCAAAAACTAGTTTTTCATTTCAACATTTTTTCGAGCTATCCGCACGTGAGTGGTGTCGTTAGAAGCGCCTCGGCGAGGGCTACGTAAATATGTAATAAACTAAGGTAGGTGTAATATAAAAATTAAAGTTATGGTCCAAAAACTAGTTTTTCATTTCAACATTTTTTCGAGCTATCCGCACGTGAGTGGTGTCGTTAGAAGCGCCTCGGCGAGGGCTACGTAAATATGTAATAAACTAAGGTAGGTGTAATATAAAAATTAAAGTTATGGTCCAAAAACTAGTTTTTCATTTCAACATTTTTTCGAGCTATCCGCACGTGAGTGGTGTCGTTAGAAGCGCCTCGGCGAGGGCTACGTAAATATGTAATAAACTAAGGTAGGTGTAATATGAAAATTAAAGTTATGGTCCAAAAACTAGTTTTTCATTTCAACATTTTTTCGAGCTATCCGCACGTGAGTGGTGTCGTTAGAAGCGCCTCGGCGAGGGCTACGTAAATATGTAATAAACTAAGGTAGGTGTAATATAAAAATTAAAGTTATGGTCCAAAAACTAGTTTTTCATTTCAACATTTTTTCGAGCTATCCGCACGTGAGTGGTGTCGTTAGAAGCGCCTCGGCGAGGGCTACGTAAATATGTAATAAACTAAGGTAGGTGTAATATAAAAATTAAAGTTATGGTCCAAAAACTAGTTTTTCATTTCAACATTTTTTCGAGCTATCCGCACGTGAGTGGTGTCGTTAGAAGCGCCTCGGCGAGGGCTACGTAAATATGTAATAAACTAAGGTAGGTGTAATATAAAAATTAAAGTTATGGTCCAAAAACTAGTTTTTCATTTCAACATTTTTTCGAGCTATCCGCACGTGAGTGGTGTCGTTAGAAGCACCTCGGCGAGGGCTACGTAAATATGTAATAAACTAAGGTAGGTGTAATATAAAAATTAAAGTTATGGTCCAAAAACTAGTTTTTCATTTCAACATTTTTTCGAGCTATCCGCACGTGAGTGGTGTCGTTAGAAGCACCTCGGCGAGGGCTACGTAAATATGTAATAAACTAAGGTAGGTGTAATATAAAAATTAAAGTTATGGTCTAAAAACTAGTTTTTCATTTCAACATTTTTTCGAGCTATCCGCACGTGAGTGGTGTCGTTAGAAGCGCCTCGGCGAGGGCTACGTAAATATGTAATAAACTAAGGTAGGTGTAATATAAAAATTAAAGTTATGGTCCAAAAACTAGTTTTTCATTTCAACATTTTTTCGAGCTATCCGCACGTGAGTGGTGTCGTTAGAAGCGCCTCGGCGAGGGCTACGTAAATATGTAATAAACTAAGGTAGGTGTAATATAAAAATTAAAGTTATGGTCCAAAAACTAGTTTTTCATTTCAACATTTTTTCGAGCTATCCGCACGTGAGTGGTGTCGTTAGAAGCGCCTCGGCGAGGGCTACGTAAATATGTAATAAACTAAGGTAGGTGTAATATAAAAATTAAAGTTATGGTCCAAAAACTAGTTTTTCATTTCAACATTTTTTCGAGCTATCCGCACGTGAGTGGTGTCGTTAGAAGCGCCTCGGCGAGGGCTACGTAAATATGTAATAAACTAAGGTAGGTGTAATATAAAAATTAAAGTTATGGTCCAAAAACTAGTTTTTCATTTCAACATTTTTTCGAGCTATCCGCACGTGAGTGGTGTCGTTAGAAGCGCCTCGGCGAGGGCTACGTAAATATGTAATAAACTAAGGTAGGTGTAATATAAAAATTAAAGTTATGGTCCAAAAACTAGTTTTTCATTTCAACATTTTTTCGAGCTATCCGCACGTGAGTGGTGTCGTTAGAAGCGCCTCGGCGAGGGCTACGTAAATATGTAATAAACTAAGGTAGGTGTAATATAAAAATTAAAGTTATGGTCCAAAAACTAGTTTTTCATTTCAACATTTTTTCGAGCTATCCGCACGTGAGTGGTGTCGTTAGAAGCGCCTCGGCGAGGGCTACGTAAATATGTAATAAACTAAGGTAGGTGTAATATAAAAATTAAAGTTATGGTCCAAAAACTAGTTTTTCATTTCAACATTTTTTCGAGCTATCCGCACGTGAGTGGTGTCGTTAGAAGCGCCTCGGCGAGGGCTACGTAAATATGTAATAAACTAAGGTAGGTGTAATATAAAAATTAAAGTTATGGTCCAAAAACTAGTTTTTCATTTCAACATTTTTTCGAGCTATCCGCACGTGAGTGGTGTCGTTAGAAGCACCTCGGCAAGGGCTACGTAAATATGTAATAAACTAAGGTAGGTGTCATATAAAAATTAAAGTTATGGTCCAAAAACTAGTTTTTCATTTCAACATTTTTTCGAGCTATCCGCACGTGAGTGGTGTCGTTAGAAGCGCCTCGGCGAGGGCTACGTAAATATGTAATAAACTAAGGTAGGTGTAATATAAAAATTAAAGTTATGGTCCAAAAACTAGTTTTTCATTTCAACATTTTTTCGAGCTATCCGCACGTGAGTGGTGTCGTTAGAAGCGCCTCGGCGAGGGCTACGTAAATATGTAATAAACTAAGGTAGGTGTAATATAAAAATTAAAGTTATGGTCCAAAAACTAGTTTTTCATTTCAACATTTTTTCGAGCTATCCGCACGTGAGTGGTGTCGTTAGAAGCGCCTCGGCGAGGGCTACGTAAATATGTAATAAACTAAGGTAGGTGTAATATAAAAATTAAAGTTATGGTCCAAAAACTAGTTTTTCATTTCAACATTTTTTCGAGCTATCCGCACGTGAGTGGTGTCGTTAGAAGCGCCTCGGCGAGGGCTACGTAAATATGTAATAAACTAAGGTAGGTGTAATATAAAAATTAAAGTTATGGTCCAAAAACTAGTTTTTCATTTCAACATTTTTTCGAGCTATCCGCACGTGAGTGGTGTCGTTAGAAGCGCCTCGGCGAGGGCTACGTAAATATGTAATAAACTAAGGTAGGTGTAATATAAAAATTAAAGTTATGGTCCAAAAACTAGTTTTTCATTTCAACATTTTTTCGAGCTATCCGCACGTGAGTGGTGTCGTTAGAAGCGCCTCGGCGAGGGCTACGTAAATATGTAATAAACTAAGGTAGGTGTAATATAAAAATTAAAGTTATGGTCCAAAAACTAGTTTTTCATTTCAACATTTTTTCGAGCTATCCGCACGTGAGTGGTGTCGTTAGAAGCGCCTCGGCGAGGGCTACGTAAATATGTAATAAACTAAGGTAGGTGTAATATAAAAATTAAAGTTATGGTCCAAAAACTAGTTTTTCATTTCAACATTTTTTCGAGCTATCCGCACGTGAGTGGTGTCGTTAGAAGCGCCTCGGCGAGGGCTACGTAAATATGTAATAAACTAAGGTAGGTGTAATATAAAAATTAAAGTTATGGTCCAAAAACTAGTTTTTCATTTCAACATTTTTTCGAGCTATCCGCACGTGAGTGGTGTCGTTAGAAGCGCCTCGGCGAGGGCTACGTAAATATGTAATAAACTAAGGTAGGTGTAATATAAAAATTAAAGTTATGGTCCAAAAACTAGTTTTTCATTTCAACATTTTTTCGAGCTATCCGCACGTGAGTGGTGTCGTTAGAAGCGCCTCGGCGAGGGCTACGTAAATATGTAATAAACTAAGGTAGGTGTAATATAAAAATTAAAGTTATGGTCCAAAAACTAGTTTTTCATTTCAACATTTTTTCGAGCTATCCGCACGTGAGTGGTGTCGTTAGAAGCGCCTCGGCGAGGGCTACGTAAATATGTAATAAACTAAGGTAGGTGTAATATAAAAATTAAAGTTATGGTCCAAAAACTAGTTTTTCATTTCAACATTTTTTCGAGCTATCCGCACGTGAGTGGTGTCGTTAGAAGCGCCTCGGCAAGGGCTACGTAAATATGTAATAAACTAAGGTAGGTGTAATATAAAAATTAAAGTTATGGTCCAAAAATTAGTTTTTCATTTCAACATTTTTTCGAGCTATCCGCACGTGAGTGGTGTCGTTAGAAGCGCCTCGGCGAGGGCTACGTAAATATGTAATAAACTAAGGTAGGTGTAATATAAAAATTAAAGTTATGGTCCAAAAACTAGTTTTTCATTTCAACATTTTTTCGAGCTATCCGCACGTGAGTGGTGTCGTTAGAAGCGCCTCGGCGAGGGCTACGTAAATATGTAATAAACTAAGGTAGGTGTAATATAAAAATTAAAGTTATGGTCCAAAAACTAGTTTTTCATTTCAACATTTTTTCGAGCTATCCGCACGTGAGTGGTGTCGTTAGAAGCGCCTCGGCGAGGGCTACGTAAATATGTAATAAACTAAGGTAGGTGTAATATAAAAATTAAAGTTATGGTCCAAAAACTAGTTTTTCATTTCAACATTTTTTCGAGCTATCCGCACGTGAGTGGTGTCGTTAGAAGCGCCTCGGCGAGGGCTACGTAAATATGTAATAAACTAAGGTAGGTGTAATATAAAAATTAAAGTTATGGTCCAAAAACTAGTTTTTCATTTCAACATTTTTTCGAGCTATCCGCACGTGAGTGGTGTCGTTAGAAGCGCCTCGGCGAGGGCTACGTAAATATGTAATAAACTAAGGTAGGTGTAATATAAAAATTAAAGTTATGGTCCAAAAACTAGTTTTTCATTTCAACATTTTTTCGAGATATCCGCACGTGAGTGGTGTCGTTAGAAGCGCCTCGGCGAGGGCTACGTAAATATGTAATAAACTAAGGTAGGTGTAATATAAAAATTTAAGTTATGGTCCAAAAACTAGTTTTTCATTTCAACATTTTTTCGAGCTATCCGCACGTGAGTGGTGTCGTTAGAAGCGCCTCGGCGAGGGCTACGTAAATATGTAATAAACTAAGGTAGGTGTAATATAAAAATTAAAGTTATGGTCCAAAAACTAGTTTTTCATTTCAACATTTTTTCGAGCTATCCGCACGTGAGTGGTGTCGTTAGAAGCGCCTCGGCGAGGGCTACGTAAATATGTAATAAACTAAGGTAGGTGTAATATAAAAATTAAAGTTATGGTCCAAAAACTAGTTTTTCATTTCAACATTTTTTCGAGCTATCCGCACGTGAGTGGTGTCGTTAGAAGCGCCTCGGCGAGGGCTACGTAAATATGTAATAAACTAAGGTAGGTGTAATATAAAAATTAAAGTTGTGGTCCAAAAACTAGTTTTTCATTTCAACATTTTTTCGAGCTATCCGCACGTGAGTGGTGTCGTTAGAAGCGCCTCGGCGAGGGCTACGTAAATATGTAATAAACTAAGGTAGGTGTAATATAAAAATTAAAGTTATGGTCCAAAAACTAGTTTTTCATTTCAACATTTTTTCGAGCTATCCGCACGTGAGTGGTGTCGTTAGAAGCGCCTCGGCGAGGGCTACGTAAATATGTAATAAACTAAGGTAGGTGTAATATAAAAATTAAAGTTATGGTCCAAAAACTAGTTTTTCATTTCAACATTTTTTCGAGCTATCCGCACGTGAGTGGTGTCGTTAGAAGCGCCTCGGCGAGGGCTACGTAAATATGTAATAAACTAAGGTAGGTGTAATATAAAAATTAAAGTTATGGTCCAAAAACTAGTTTTTCATTTCAACATTTTTTCGAGCTATCCGCACGTGAGTGGTGTCGTTAGAAGCGCCTCGGCGAGGGCTACGTAAATATGTAATAAACTAAGGTAGGTGTAATATAAAAATTAAAGTTATGGTCCAAAAACTAGTTTTTCATTTCAACATTTTTTCGAGCTATCCGCACGTGAGTGGTGTCGTTAGAAGCGCCTCGGCGAGGGCTACGTAAATATGTAATAAACTAAGGTAGGTGTAATATAAAAATTAAAGTTATGGTCCAAAAACTAGTTTTTCATTTCAACATTTTTTCGAGCTATCCGCACGTGAGTGGTGTCGTTAGAAGCGCCTCGGCGAGGGCTACGTAAATATGTAATAAACTAAGGTAGGTGTAATATAAAAATTAAAGTTATGGTCCAAAAACTAGTTTTTCATTTCAACATTTTTTCGAGCTATCCGCACGTGAGTGGTGTCGTTAGAAGCGCCTCGGCGAGGGCTACGTAAATATGTAATAAACTAAGGTAGGTGTAATATAAAAATTAAAGTTATGGTCAATCAAATCAAATCAAATCAAAATATTTTTATTTTAAGTAGGCCTTTTTAAGCTCTTTTAAAACGTTAAATTACTGACTCTAGTTGCAGGTTCCAAAATGTCATTCCAATGGAGAAGAACCGGCAAGAAACTCCATTGGTTACTCTTTTAAAAAAAAGGTTAACATCAATGTAAAAAATACAATTATATATAAAAAAAATATACAAATATGCGACAACAGCGTAAATAGCAAAATGTTTAGTTTATTGTAAATGATAACATCCAAAATGGAAGAAAAATGAAAAGGGACACGCAACAAATTTACATTGTTGTCACATTTACAAAGGTCGCCTATGCGAAAAGAATGAGAATAATAAAAAAAAGACTAAACTCAATAATTAAAAGAAGAAAAAACAAATATCTAATTAAATAGCTTTACATACAAAAGATATGTAGTCCTAACTAAACCCTAACAGGAATGTCAAGGCATGTCAAAAGGTTTCTACGAATAGAGACCGTGGGGAAGCTAATCGAGAAAGATGAAACAACAAGATGAGGCAAATGAACTAACGGACCGCCAGGGAGGCCACATGTGCAGAAGGTCCTAAATCCACGCGCTTTTATCCTCTACATAGTCACTGATTTTATAATAAGCCTTTCCTATTAGTTTGGATTTCACGCACGTTTTAAACTTTTTGTTAGTTAAATGAATTAAACTATCTGGTAATTTATTATAAAAGCGAATAGAATTCCCTAGGAAGGATTTAGTATTTGTTTTAGTTAGTCTAAACCTTGGGACTACTAGTTTATTTTTACTTCTGGTGTTAATGTTGTGATAATCACTGTTGACACTAAAACTATCTAAATGTTTACGAACGTACATTATATTTTCCATAATATAAAGCGATGGCAACGTGAGAATACCTATTTCTTTAAATTTCTCTCTAAGTGATTCGCGGGGGCCCATACAGTAAATGGCGCGAATTGCTCGTTTTTGCAAGATGAATATAGAATTTACATCGGCTGCAGAGCCCCATAGCAGAACGCCGTATGACATAATGCTGTGAAAATACGCGTAGTAAACTAATTTTGCCGTGGGAATATCCGTGAGCTGTCTAATTTTCCGTACCGCAAATGCAGCTGAACTTAACCTTTTCGTCAATGCTTTGATATGAGCGCCCCATTGTAACTTAGAGTCTATAGTAACACCAAGAAATACCGTTTCGTTAATTAATTCTAGTTTTTTACCATCAAGCATTAGATTTAGATCCAAATGCGATCGAACGTTCGGAAGTGAAAATTTTAAACATTTTGTTTTTGAAGCGTTTAGTAGCAAATTATTCGCTGAAAACCAATCTGACAACACGTTGAGCGTACTATTTAAATTGGAATAGTCTTGCAATTTTCTGTTAATTTTAAAAATAAGAGATGTATCGTCTGCAAATAAAATTATATCCGTTAAATTAGACATTGTGAAAGGCAGATCATTAATATATGCTAGGAAAAGAAAGGGGCCTAAGATTGAACCCTGAGGCACGCCCATTCTTACTAAGGACCCAGGTGAAGTCACACCGTTTACGCCTACCTTTTGCTGTCTTGTTGACAAATATGACAAAACTAGATCTAAAGATTGTCCTCGTAATCCGTAGTATTTTAATTTTAGGATTAGAGTGTTATGATCAACGCAATCAAAAGCCTTGGAGAGATCACAAAAAATGCCAATGGCGTCTTGTGAACCCTCCCAAGCTCCCAAAATGTGAGAGACTAACTTAACCCCGGCGTCGGTCGTCGACCTTCCCTTAGTAAAACCAAATTGTTGCTCGTGAAAAATATTATTCTTACTAAAATGTGACATCATTTGGTCAAGGACCATTCTTTCAAATATTTTACTAAAAGCTGGAAGTACTGAAACTGGTCTATAGTTAGATGGATCATTCTTGCATCCAGATTTAAAAATAGGTATTACTTTACTGTGTTTCATTAAATCAGGAAAGGTGCCACAATCAACACAGTCATTAAAGATTTTTGCAAGAATCGGGGCAATAGTGTCAATTATGGATTGGAGTACTTTGACAGAAATTCCCCATAAATCTTCAGTGGTCTTTACTTTAAGCATACTAAATGTTTTCTTAACAATACTAGGAGATACATGAGTAAAATTAAAATTTGGAAAACTTTTATTTATAGATGTTTTTAATATTGATTCTGCTTTTGAAGAAGATGAGGGAAGAGACTTCGTTACCTCTACTGGTATATTTGAAAAAAATACTTCAAAAGCGTTAGCAACATCTGTCTTGTCTGAAATTATTTTATTATTGATTTTCAAAGACAGGTCTGTATCTCTTTGAATACTATTCCCAGTTTCAGAATTGATGATCTTCCACACTGTTTTAATTTTATTATCAGATCCGTCTATACGCTTGCTGATAAGTCTAGATTTTGCCGCTAAACACACTTTTTTAAATACTTTGGAATAATTTCTAACATAGTTATGAAAATCAGGATTAGTGTTGAATGATTTTTCATCATAAAGACCGTAAAGAACGTCCCTACTTATTCTTATGCCTTTAGTAGCCCACTCATTAAATTTACGCTTAAAGTTGATTTTAACATCTTTTTGAGGACACGTTTTGTTAAACGATTCCCGTACAATACCAAATAGGGAATTATAATCTTTATTTGGAACTCCAGAAAAAGAATATTTAAAATTAAGGGCTGATGTAATATTATTTTTAAATGAATTTAGTATATGATTAGTTAAGGGCCTGGTTGAAATAACTTTAGCTACAGGTAATTTACTTTTAGCTTTGATAGTAACTAATTGACCCATATGATCAGATCTTACACCGGGTATTAATCTAGAGTTTAGCACTGAACTATTTGAAAATATATTATCAATGCAAGTAAGTGAAGTTGCAGTAATCCTCGTTGGTTCCTTAAAAATATAATTTAAATTAAATGACTTAAATAAAGATAAGAGCTTACATTTATCCGGCGAATCAATCAAGATATTAACATTAAAATCTCCACAAATATATATTGATTTATTATTGCGGCATAATTTACTTAAAATTTCCTCCATTATAATTAAAAATGATAACAAGTTAGATGAGGGAGGCCTATAAACGCAAAGAACAATAAGAGATTCTATTTCTGCACATGCTACCTCACATATGCGGTCAACAGAGAAAGAGGAGATGTCTTGACGTTCCTTGAACTTAAAATAATCTTTACATAAAATCAGACACCCACCCCCCTCAGCTGAAAGTCTGCTGAACGCACTGGCAATCGCAAAGTTATTTACATTAAAATTCATCATATCTGGTTTAAGCCAAGATTCACAAAAACAAAGAATATCAATTGAATACTTGTCTACTAAAAGTTCAATATCAAGAATTTTGCTAGAAAAGCGATTTATATTCTGATGATACAGCAGAATGCTATCAGAGTGCTTCCCTATTGTCTGCGTTGAGAGTTTAAACAAACTAAATTACTACTTAAATCTAAACTTAACCTATTCAGCGTTATATCTCCTATAACTGTGTTAATATTAAAAGCTATTAAACTAGCAACTAAAAATTTATATCTTCTAGGAAGATACATAGTTTCATGGGTTAGTTGAAACCCAGTAATAAATTGATTAGTGTCAAAAAACACTAATTTGTCACTATGACAACAAGTAGACATGTACAATGTGTTGTTTAAGTAATGCACATACTTATTGTGGTCGCTACTTAATGTGTTTGCATAAGGCAAAGCACACAACATAATTTTACCTATATCTAAACCTAGTAAGGTGTCAATGCCATAAACAATGTCCTTTCTCTTAATGCCTATGCTGTTACCTACTAATAAAACAATGTTAGAGTTTTTATTTAATTTCATGTTTTTAATTTTGATTACCAAATTATTGAAATTACAGTTAGGGTAGCAGTAGTTTGTAACATTGTGAGTGTTATTGTTATTTAACTAAATGGTCCAAAAACTAGTTTTTCATTTCAACATTTTTTCGAGCTATCCGCACGTGAGTGGTGTCGTTAGAAGCGCCTCGGCGAGGGCTACGTAAATATGTAATAAACTAAGGTAGGTGTAATATAAAAATTAAAGTTATGGTCCAAAAACTAGTTTTTCATTTCAACATTTTTTCGAGCTATCCGCACGTGAGTGGTGTCGTTAGAAGCGCCTCGGCGAGGGCTACGTAAATATGTAATAAACTAAGGTAGGTGTAATATAAAAATTAAAGTTGTGGTCCAAAAACTAGTTTTTCATTTCAACATTTTTTCGAGCTATCCGCACGTGAGTGGTGTCGTTAGAAGCGCCTCGGCGAGGGCTACGTAAATATGTAATAAACTAAGGTAGGTGTAATATAAAAATTAAAGTTATGGTCCAAAAACTAGTTTTTCATTTCAACATTTTTTCGAGCTATCCGCACGTGAGTGGTGTCGTTAGAAGCGCCTCGGCGAGGGCTACGTAAATATGTAATAAACTAAGGTAGGTGTAATATAAAAATTAAAGTTATGGTCCAAAAACTAGTTTTTCATTTCAACATTTTTTCGAGCTATCCGCACGTGAGTGGTGTCGTTAGAAGCGCCTCGGCGAGGGCTACGTAAATATGTAATAAACTAAGGTAGGTGTAATATAAAAATTAAAGTTATGGTCCAAAAACTAGTTTTTCATTTCAACATTTTTTCGAGCTATCCGCACGTGAGTGGTGTCGTTAGAAGCGCCTCGGCGAGGGCTACGTAAATATGTAATAAACTAAGGTAGGTGTAATATAAAAATTAAAGTTATGGTCCAAAAACTAGTTTTTCATTTCAACATTTTTTCGAGCTATCCGCACGTGAGTGGTGTCGTTAGAAGCGCCTCGGCGAGGGCTACGTAAATATGTAATAAACTAAGGTAGGTGTAATATAAAAATTAAAGTTATGGTCCAAAAACTAGTTTTTCATTTCAACATTTTTTCGAGCTATCCGCACGTGAGTGGTGTCGTTAGAAGCGCCTCGGCGAGGGCTACGTAAATATGTAATAAACTAAGGTAGGTGTAATATAAAAATTAAAGTTATGGTCCAAAAACTAGTTTTTCATTTCAACATTTTTTCGAGATATCCGCACGTGAGTGGTGTCGTTAGAAGCGCCTCGGCGAGAGCTACGTAAATATGTAATAAACTAAGGTAGGTGTAATATAAAAATTAAAGTTATGGTCCAAAAACTAGTTTTTCATTTCAACATTTTTTCGAGCTATCCGCACGTGAGTGGTGTCGTTAGAAGCGCCTCGGCGAGGGCTACGTAAATATGTAATAAACTAAGGTAGGTGTAATATAAAAATTAAAGTTATGGTCCAAAAACTAGTTTTTCATTTCAACATTTTTTCGAGCTATCCGCACGTGAGTGGTGTCGTTAGAAGCGCCTCGGCGAGGGCTACGTAAATATGTAATAAACTAAGGTAGGTGTAATATAAAAATTAAAGTTATGGTCCAAAAACTAGTTTTTCATTTCAACATTTTTTCGAGCTATCCGCACGTGAGTGGTGTCGTTAGAAGCGCCTCGCCGAGGGCTACGTAAATATGTAATAAACTAAGGTAGGTGTAATATAAAAATTAAAGTTATGGTCCAAAAACTAGTTTTTCATTTCAACATTTTTTCGAGCTATCCGCACGTGAGTGGTGTCGTTAGAAGCGCCTCGGCGAGGGCTACGTAAATATGTAATAAACTAAGGTAGGTGTAATATAAAAATTAAAGTTATGGTCCAAAAACTAGTTTTTCATTTCAACATTTTTTCGAGATATCCGCACGTGAGTGGTGTCGTTAGAAGCGCCTCGGCGAGGGCTACGTAAATATGTAATAAACTAAGGTAGGTGTAATATAAAAATTAAAGTTATGGTCCAAAAACTAGTTTTTCATTTCAACATTTTTTCGAGCTATCCGCACGTGAGTGGTGTCGTTAGAAGCGCCTCGGCGAGGGCTACGTAAATATGTAATAAACTAAGGTAGGTGTAATATAAAAATTAAAGTTATGGTCCAAAAACTAGTTTTTCATTTCAACATTTTTTCGAGCTATCCGCACGTGAGTGGTGTCGTTAGAAGCGCCTCGGCGAGGGCTACGTAAATATGTAATAAACTAAGGTAGGTGTAATATAAAAATTAAAGTTATGGTCCAAAAACTAGTTTTTCATTTCAACATTTTTTCGAGCTATCCGCACGTGAGTGGTGTCGTTAGAAGCGCCTCGGCGAGGGCTACGTAAATATGTAATAAACTAAGGTAGGTGTAATATAAAAATTAAAGTTATGGTCCAAAAACTAGTTTTTCATTTCAACATTTTTTCGAGCTATCCGCACGTGAGTGGTGTCGTTAGAAGCGCCTCGGCGAGGGCTACGTAAATATGTAATAAACTAAGGTAGGTGTAATATAAAAATTAAAGTTATGGTCCAAAAACTAGTTTTTCATTTCAACATTTTTTCGAGCTATCCGCACGTGAGTGGTGTCGTTAGAAGCGCCTCGGCGAGGGCTACGTAAATATGTAATAAACTAAGGTAGGTGTAATATAAAAATTAAAGTAATGGTCCAAAAACTAGTTTTTCATTTCAACATTTTTTCGAGCTATCCGCACGTGAGTGGTGTCGTTAGAAGCGCCTCGGCGAGGGCTACGTAAATATGTAATAAACTAAGGTAGGTGTAATATAAAAATTAAAGTTATGGTCCAAAAACTAGTTTTTCATTTCAACATTTTTTCGAGCTATCCGCACGTGAGTGGTGTCGTTAGAAGCGCCTCGGCGAGGGCTACGTAAATATGTAATAAACTAAGGTAGGTGTAATATAAAAATTAAAGTTATGGTCCAAAAACTAGTTTTTCATTTCAACATTTTTTCGAGCTATCCGCACGTGAGTGGTGTCGTTAGAAGCGCCTCGGCGAGGGCTACGTAAATATGTAATAAACTAAGGTAGGTGTAATATAAAAATTAAAGTTATGGTCCAAAAACTAGTTTTTCATTTCAACATTTTTTCGAGCTATCCGCACGTGAGTGGTGTCGTTAGAAGCGCCTCGGCGAGGGCTACGTAAATATGTAATAAACTAAGGTAGGTGTAATATAAAAATTAAAGTTATGGTCCAAAAACTAGTTTTTCATTTCAACATTTTTTCGAGCTATCCGCACGTGAGTGGTGTCGTTAGAAGCGCCTCGGCGAGGGCTACGTAAATATGTAATAAACTAAGGTAGGTGTAATATAAAAATTAAAGTTATGGTCCAAAAACTAGTTTTTGATTTCAACATTTTTTCGAGCTATCCGCACGTGAGTGGTGTCGTTAGAAGCGCCTCGGCGAGGGCTACGTAAATATGTAATAAACTAAGGTAGGTGTAATATAAAAATTAAAGTTATGGTCCAAAAACTAGTTTTTCATTTCAACATTTTTTCGAGCTATCCGCACGTGAGTGGTGTCGTTAGAAGCGCCTCGGCGAGGGCTACGTAAATATGTAATAAACTAAGGTAGGTGTAATATAAAAATTAAAGTTATGGTCCAAAAACTAGTTTTTCATTTCAACATTTTTTCGAGCTATCCGCACGTGAGTGGTGTCGTTAGAAGCGCCTCGGCGAGGGCTACGTAAATATGTAATAAACTAAGGTAGGTGTAATATAAAAATTAAAGTTATGGTCCAAAAACTAGTTTTTCATTTCAACATTTTTTCGAGCTATCCGCACGTGAGTGGTGTCGTTAGAAGCGCCTCGGCGAGGGCTACGTAAATATGTAATAAACTAAGGTAGGTGTAATATAAAAATTAAAGTTATGGTCCAAAAACTAGTTTTTCATTTCAACATTTTTTCGAGCTATCCGCACGTGAGTGGTGTCGTTAGAAGCGCCTCGGCGAGGGCTACGTAAATATGTAATAAACTAAGGTAGGTGTAATATAAAAATTAAAGTTATGGTCCAAAAACTAGTTTTTCATTTCAACATTTTTTCGAGCTATCCGCACGTGAGTGGTGTCGTTAGAAGCGCCTCGGCGAGGGCTACGTAAATATGTAATAAACTAAGGTAGGTGTAATATAAAAATTAAAGTTATGGTCCAAAAACTAGTTTTTCATTTCAACATTTTTTCGAGCTATCCGCACGTGAGTGGTGTCGTTAGAAGCGCCTCGGCGAGGGCTACGTAAATATGTAATAAACTAAGGTAGGTGTAATATAAAAATTAAAGTAATGGTCCAAAAACTAGTTTTTCATTTCAACATTTTTTCGAGCTATCCGCACGTGAGTGGTGTCGTTAGAAGCGCCTCGGCGAGGGCTACGTAAATATGTAATAAACTAAGGTAGGTGTAATATAAAAATTAAAGTTATGGTCCAAAAACTAGTTTTTCATTTCAACATTTTTTCGAGCTATCCGCTCGTGAGTGGTGTCGTTAGAAGCGCCTCGGCGAGGGCTACGTAAATATGTAATAAACTAAGGTAGGTGTAATATAAAAATTAAAGTTATGGTCCAAAAACTAGTTTTTCATTTCAACATTTTTTCGAGCTATCCGCACGTGAGTGGTGTCGTTAGAAGCGCCTCGGCGAGGGCTACGTAAATATGTAATAAACTAAGGTAGGTGTAATATAAAAATTAAAGTTATGGTCCAAAAACTAGTTTTTCATTTCAACATTTTTTCGAGCTATCCGCACGTGAGTGGTGTCGTTAGAAGCGCCTCGGCGAGGGCTACGTAAATATGTAATAAACTAAGGTAGGTGTAATATAAAAATTAAAGTTATGGTCCAAAAACTAGTTTTTCATTTCAACATTTTTTCGAGCTATCCGCACGTGAGTGGTGTCGTTAGAAGCGCCTCGGCGAGGGCTACGTAAATATGTAATAAACTAAGGTAGGTGTAATATAAAAATTAAAGTTATGGTCCAAAAACTAGTTTTTCATTTCAACATTTTTTCGAGATATCCGCACGTGAGTGGTGTCGTTAGAAGCGCCTCGGCGAGGGCTACGTAAATATGTAATAAACTAAGGTAGGTGTAATATAAAAATTAAAGTTATGGTCCAAAAACTAGTTTTTCATTTCAACATTTTTTCGAGCTATCCGCACGTGAGTGGTGTCGTTAGAAGCGCCTCGGCGAGGGCTACGTAAATATGTAATAAACTAAGGTAGGTGTAATATAAAAATTAAAGTTATGGTCCAAAAACTAGTTTTTCATTTCAACATTTTTTCGAGCTATCCGCACGTGAGTGGTGTCGTTAGAAGCGCCTCGGCGAGGGCTACGTAAATATGTAATAAACTAAGGTAGGTGTAATATAAAAATTAAAGTTATGGTCCAAAAACTAGTTTTTCATTTCAACATTTTTTCGAGCTATCCGCACGTGAGTGGTGTCGTTAGAAGCGCCTCGGCGAGGGCTACGTAAATATGTAATAAACTAAGGTAGGTGTAATATAAAAATTAAAGTTATGGTCCAAAAACTAGTTTTTCATTTCAACATTTTTTCGAGCTATCCGCACGTGAGTGGTGTCGTTAGAAGCGCCTCGGCGAGGGCTACGTAAATATGTAATAAACTAAGGTAGGTGTAATATAAAAATTAAAGTTATGGTCCAAAAACTAGTTTTTCATTTCAACATTTTTTCGAGCTATCCGCACGTGAGTGGTGTCGTTAGAAGCGCCTCGGCGAGGGCTACGTAAATATGTAATAAACTAAGGTAGGTGTAATATAAAAATTAAAGTTATGGTCCAAAAACTAGTTTTTCATTTCAACATTTTTTCGAGCTATCCGCACGTGAGTGGTGTCGTTAGAAGCGCCTCGGCGAGGGCTACGTAAATATGTAATAAACTAAGGTAGGTGTAATATAAAAATTTAAGTTATGGTCCAAAAACTAGTTTTTCATTTCAACATTTTTTCGAGCTATCCGCACGTGAGTGGTGTCGTTAGAAGCGCCTCGGCGAGGACTACGTAAATATGTAATAAACTAAGGTAGGTGTAATATAAAAATTAAAGTTATGGTCCAAAAACTAGTTTTTCATTTCAACATTTTTTCGAGCTATCCGCACGTGAGTGGTGTCGTTAGAAGCGCCTCGGCGAGGGCTACGTAAATATGTAATAAACTAAGGTAGGTGTAATATAAAAATTAAAGTTATGGTCCAAAAACTAGTTTTTCATTTCAACATTTTTTCGAGCTATCCGCACGTGAGTGGTGTCGTTAGAAGCGCCTCGGCGAGGGCTACGTAAATATGTAATAAACTAAGGTAGGTGTAATATAAAAATTAAAGTTATGGTCCAAAAACTAGTTTTTCATTTCAACATTTTTTCGAGCTATCCGCACGTGAGTGGTGTCGTTAGAAGCGCTCGGCGAGGGCTACGTAAATATGTAATAAACTAAGGTAGGTGTAATATAAAAATTAAAGTTATGGTCCAAAAACTAGTTTTTCATTTCAACATTTTTTCGAGCTATCCGCACGTGAGTGGTGTCGTTAGAAGCGCCTCGGCGAGGGCTACGTAAATATGTAATAAACTAAGGTAGGTGTAATATAAAAATTAAAGTTATGGTCCAAAAACTAGTTTTTCATTTCAACATTTTTTCGAGCTATCCGCACGTGAGTGGTGTCGTTAGAAGCGCCTCGGCGAGGGCTACGTAAATATGTAATAAACTAAGGTAGGTGTAATATAAAAATTAAAGTTATGGTCCAAAAACTAGTTTTTCATTTCAACATTTTTTCGAGCTATCCGCACGTGAGTGGTGTCGTTAGAAGCGCCTCGGCGAGGGCTACGTAAATATGTAATAAACTAAGGTAGGTGTAATATAAAAATTAAAGTTATGGTCCAAAAACTAGTTTTTCATTTCAACATTTTTTCGAGCTATCCGCACGTGAGTGGTGTCGTTAGAAGCGCCTCGGCGAGGGCTACGTAAATATGTAATAAACTAAGGTAGGTGTAATATAAAAATTAAAGTTATGGTCCAAAAACTAGTTTTTCATTTCAACATTTTTTCGAGCTATCCGCACGTGAGTGGTGTCGTTAGAAGCGCCTCGGCGAGGGCTACGTAAATATGTAATAAACTAAGGTAGGTGTAATATAAAAATTAAAGTTATGGTCCAAAAACTAGTTTTTCATTTCAACATTTTTTCGAGCTATCCGCACGTGAGTGGTGTCGTTAGAAGCGCCTCGGCGAGGGCTACGTAAATATGTAATAAACTAAGGTAGGTGTAATATAAAAATTAAAGTTATGGTCCAAAAACTAGTTTTTCATTTCAACATTTTTTCGAGCTATCCGCACGTGAGTGGTGTCGTTAGAAGCGCCTCGGCGAGGGCTACGTAAATATGTAATAAACTAAGGTAGGTGTAATATAAAAATTAAAGTTATGGTCCAAAAACTAGTTTTTCATTTCAACATTTTTTCGAGCTATCCGCACGTGAGTGGTGTCGTTAGAAGCGCCTCGGCGAGGGCTACGTAAATATGTAATAAACTAAGGTAGGTGTAATATAAAAATTAAAGTTATGGTCCAAAAACTAGTTTTTCATTTCAACATTTTTTCGAGCTATCCGCACGTGAGTGGTGTCGTTAGAAGCACCTCGGCGAGGGCTACGTAAATATGTAATAAACTAAGGTAGGTGTAATATAAAAATTAAAGTTATGGTCCAAAAACTAGTTTTTCATTTCAACATTTTTTCGAGCTATCCGCACGTGAGTGGTGTCGTTAGAAGCGCCTCGGCGAGGGCTACGTAAATATGTAATAAACTAAGGTAGGTGTAATATAAAAATTAAAGTTATGGTCCAAAAACTAGTTTTTCATTTCAACATTTTTTCGAGCTATCCGCACGTGAGTGGTGTCGTTAGAAGCGCCTCGCCGAGGGCTACGTAAATATGTAATAAACTAAGGTAGGTGTAATATAAAAATTAAAGTTATGGTCCAAAAACTAGTTTTTCATTTCAACATTTTTTCGAGCTATCCGCACGTGAGTGGTGTCGTTAGAAGCGCCTCGGCGAGGGCTACGTAAATATGTAATAAACTAAGGTAGGTGTAATATAAAAATTAAAGTTATGGTCCAAAAACTAGTTTTTCATTTCAACATTTTTTCGAGATATCCGCACGTGAGTGGTGTCGTTAGAAGCGCCTCGGCGAGGGCTACGTAAATATGTAATAAACTAAGGTAGGTGTAATATAAAAATTTAAGTTATGGTCCAAAAACTAGTTTTTCATTTCAACATTTTTTCGAGCTATCCGCACGTGAGTGGTGTCGTTAGAAGCGCCTCGGCGAGGACTACGTAAATATGTAATAAACTAAGGTAGGTGTAATATAAAAATTAAAGTTATGGTCCAAAAACTAGTTTTTCATTTCAACATTTTTTCGAGC
The DNA here is from genome assembly GCA_905475315.1 of Autographa pulchrina. Lineage (NCBI taxonomy): Eukaryota > Metazoa > Arthropoda > Insecta > Lepidoptera > Noctuidae > Autographa > Autographa pulchrina. The sequence continues at coordinate 39,877 of CAJQGB010000103.1, read as the reverse complement.
TATCCGCACGTGAGTGGTGTCGTTAGAAGCGCCTCGGCGAGGGCTACGTAAATATGTAATAAACTAAGGTAGGTGTAATATAAAAATTAAAGTTATGGTCCAAAAACTAGTTTTTCATTTCAACATTTTTTCGAGCTATCCGCACGTGAGTGGTGTCGTTAGAAGCGCCTCGGCGAGGGCTACGTAAATATGTAATAAACTAAGGTAGGTGTAATATAAAAATTAAAGTTATGGTCCAAAAACTAGTTTTTCATTTCAACATTTTTTCGAGCTATCCGCACGTGAGTGGTGTCGTTAGAAGCGCCTCGGCGAGGGCTACGTAAATATGTAATAAACTAAGGTAGGTGTAATATAAAAATTAAAGTTATGGTCCAAAAACTAGTTTTTCATTTCAACATTTTTTCGAGCTATCCGCACGTGAGTGGTGTCGTTAGAAGCGCCTCGGCGAGGGCTACGTAAATATGTAATAAACTAAGGTAGGTGTAATATAAAAATTAAAGTTATGGTCCAAAAACTAGTTTTTCATTTCAACATTTTTTCGAGCTATCCGCACGTGAGTGGTGTCGTTAGAAGCGCTCGGCGAGGGCTACGTAAATATGTAATAAACTAAGGTAGGTGTAATATAAAAATTAAAGTTATGGTCCAAAAACTAGTTTTTCATTTCAACATTTTTTCGAGCTATCCGCACGTGAGTGGTGTCGTTAGAAGCGCCTCGGCGAGGGCTACGTAAATATGTAATAAACTAAGGTAGGTGTAATATAAAAATTAAAGTTATGGTCCAAAAACTAGTTTTTCATTTCAACATTTTTTCGAGCTATCCGCACGTGAGTGGTGTCGTTAGAAGCGCCTCGGCGAGGGCTACGTAAATATGTAATAAACTAAGGTAGGTGTAATATAAAAATTAAAGTTATGGTCCAAAAACTAGTTTTTCATTTCAACATTTTTTCGAGATATCCGCACGTGAGTGGTGTCGTTAGAAGCGCCTCGGCGAGGGCTACGTAAATATGTAATAAACTAAGGTAGGTGTAATATAAAAATTAAAGTTATGGTCCAAAAACTAGTTTTTCATTTCAACATTTTTTCGAGCTATCCGCACGTGAGTGGTGTCGTTAGAAGCGCCTCGGCGAGGGCTACGTAAATATGTAATAAACTAAGGTAGGTGTAATATAAAAATTAAAGTTATGGTCCAAAAACTAGTTTTTCATTTCAACATTTTTTCGAGCTATCCGCACGTGAGTGGTGTCGTTAGAAGCGCCTCGGCGAGGGCTACGTAAATATGTAATAAACTAAGGTAGGTGTAATATAAAAATTAAAGTTATGGTCCAAAAACTAGTTTTTCATTTCAACATTTTTTCGAGCTATCCGCACGTGAGTGGTGTCGTTAGAAGCGCCTCGGCGAGGGCTACGTAAATATGTAATAAACTAAGGTAGGTGTAATATAAAAATTAAAGTTATGGTCCAAAAACTAGTTTTTCATTTCAACATTTTTTCGAGCTATCCGCACGTGAGTGGTGTCGTTAGAAGCGCCTCGGCGAGGGCTACGTAAATATGTAATAAACTAAGGTAGGTGTAATATAAAAATTAAAGTTATGGTCCAAAAACTAGTTTTTCATTTCAACATTTTTTCGAGCTATCCGCACGTGAGTGGTGTCGTTAGAAGCGCCTCGGCGAGGGCTACGTAAATATGTAATAAACTAAGGTAGGTGTAATATAAAAATTAAAGTTATGGTCCAAAAACTAGTTTTTCATTTCAACATTTTTTCGAGCTATCCGCACGTGAGTGGTGTCGTTAGAAGCGCCTCGGCGAGGGCTACGTAAATATGTAATAAACTAAGGTAGGTGTAATATAAAAATTAAAGTTATGGTCCAAAAACTAGTTTTTCATTTCAACATTTTTTCGAGCTATCCGCACGTGAGTGGTGTCGTTAGAAGCGCCTCGGCGAGGGCTACGTAAATATGTAATAAACTAAGGTAGGTGTAATATAAAAATTAAAGTTATGGTCCAAAAACTAGTTTTTCATTTCAACATTTTTTCGAGCTATCCGCACGTGAGTGGTGTCGTTAGAAGCGCCTCGGCGAGGGCTACGTAAATATGTAATAAACTAAGGTAGGTGTAATATAAAAATTAAAGTTATGGTCCAAAAACTAGTTTTTCATTTCAACATTTTTTCGAGCTATCCGCACGTGAGTGGTGTCGTTAGAAGCGCCTCGGCGAGGGCTACGTAAATATGTAATAAACTAAGGTAGGTGTAATATAAAAATTAAAGTTATGGTCCAAAAACTAGTTTTTCATTTCAACATTTTTTCGAGCTATCCGCACGTGAGTGGTGTCGTTAGAAGCGCCTCGGCGAGGGCTACGTAAATATGTAATAAACTAAGGTAGGTGTAATATAAAAATTAAAGTAATGGTCCAAAAACTAGTTTTTCATTTCAACATTTTTTCGAGCTATCCGCACGTGAGTGGTGTCGTTAGAAGCGCCTCGGCGAGGGCTACGTAAATATGTAATAAACTAAGGTAGGTGTAATATAAAAATTAAAGTTATGGTCCAAAAACTAGTTTTTCATTTCAACATTTTTTCGAGCTATCCGCTCGTGAGTGGTGTCGTTAGAAGCGCCTCGGCGAGGGCTACGTAAATATGTAATAAACTAAGGTAGGTGTAATATAAAAATTAAAGTTATGGTCCAAAAACTAGTTTTTCATTTCAACATTTTTTCGAGCTATCCGCACGTGAGTGGTGTCGTTAGAAGCGCCTCGGCGAGGGCTACGTAAATATGTAATAAACTAAGGTAGGTGTAATATAAAAATTAAAGTTATGGTCCAAAAACTAGTTTTTCATTTCAACATTTTTTCGAGCTATCCGCACGTGAGTGGTGTCGTTAGAAGCGCCTCGGCGAGGGCTACGTAAATATGTAATAAACTAAGGTAGGTGTAATATAAAAATTAAAGTTATGGTCCAAAAACTAGTTTTTCATTTCAACATTTTTTCGAGCTATCCGCACGTGAGTGGTGTCGTTAGAAGCGCCTCGGCGAGGGCTACGTAAATATGTAATAAACTAAGGTAGGTGTAATATAAAAATTAAAGTTATGGTCCAAAAACTAGTTTTTCATTTCAACATTTTTTCGAGCTATCCGCACGTGAGTGGTGTCGTTAGAAGCGCCTCGGCGAGGGCTACGTAAATATGTAATAAACTAAGGTAGGTGTAATATAAAAATTAAAGTTATGGTCCAAAAACTAGTTTTTCATTTCAACATTTTTTCGAGCTATCCGCACGTGAGTGGTGTCGTTAGAAGCGCCTCGGCGAGGGCTACGTAAATATGTAATAAACTAAGGTAGGTGTAATATAAAAATTAAAGTTATGGTCCAAAAACTAGTTTTTCATTTCAACATTTTTTCGAGCTATCCGCACGTGAGTGGTGTCGTTAGAAGCGCCTCGGCGAGGGCTACGTAAATATGTAATAAACTAAGGTAGGTGTAATATAAAAATTAAAGTTATGGTCCAAAAACTAGTTTTTCATTTCAACATTTTTTCGAGCTATCCGCACGTGAGTGGTGTCGTTAGAAGCGCCTCGCCGAGGGCTACGTAAATATGTAATAAACTAAGGTAGGTGTAATATAAAAATTAAAGTTATGGTCCAAAAACTAGTTTTTCATTTCAACATTTTTTCGAGCTATCCGCACGTGAGTGGTGTCGTTAGAAGCGCCTCGGCGAGGGCTACGTAAATATGTAATAAACTAAGGTAGGTGTAATATAAAAATTAAAGTTATGGTCCAAAAACTAGTTTTTCATTTCAACATTTTTTCGAGCTATCCGCACGTGAGTGGTGTCGTTAGAAGCGCCTCGGCGAGGGCTACGTAAATATGTAATAAACTAAGGTAGGTGTAATATAAAAATTAAAGTTATGGTCCAAAAACTAGTTTTTCATTTCAACATTTTTTCGAGCTATCCGCACGTGAGTGGTGTCGTTAGAAGCGCCTCGGCGAGGGCTACGTAAATATGTAATAAACTAAGGTAGGTGTAATATAAAAATTAAAGTTATGGTCCAAAAACTAGTTTTTCATTTCAACATTTTTTCGAGCTATCCGCACGTGAGTGGTGTCGTTAGAAGCGCCTCGGCGAGGGCTACGTAAATATGTAATAAACTAAGGTAGGTGTAATATAAAAATTAAAGTTATGGTCCAAAAACTAGTTTTTCATTTCAACATTTTTTCGAGCTATCCGCACGTGAGTGGTGTCGTTAGAAGCGCCTCGGCGAGGGCTACGTAAATATGTAATAAACTAAGGTAGGTGTAATATAAAAATTAAAGTTATGGTCCAAAAACTAGTTTTTCATTTCAACATTTTTTCGAGCTATCCGCACGTGAGTGGTGTCGTTAGAAGCGCCTCGGCGAGGGCTACGTAAATATGTAATAAACTAAGGTAGGTGTAATATAAAAATTAAAGTTATGGTCCAAAAACTAGTTTTTCATTTCAACATTTTTTCGAGCTATCCGGACGTGAGTGGTGTCGTTAGAAGCGCCTCGGCGAGGGCTACGTAAATATGTAATAAACTAAGGTAGGTGTAATATAAAAATTAAAGTTATGGTCCAAAAACTAGTTTTTCATTTCAACATTTTTTCGAGCTATCCGCACGTGAGTGGTGTCGTTAGAAGCGCCTCGGCGAGGGCTACGTAAATATGTAATAAACTAAGGTAGGTGTAATATAAAAATTAAAGTTATGGTCCAAAAACTAGTTTTTCATTTCAACATTTTTTCGAGCTATCCGCACGTGAGTGGTGTCGTTAGAAGCGCCTCGGCGAGGGCTACGTAAATATGTAATAAACTAAGGTAGGTGTAATATAAAAATTAAAGTTATGGTCCAAAAACTAGTTTTTCATTTCAACATTTTTTCGAGCTATCCGCACGTGAGTGGTGTCGTTAGAAGCGCCTCGGCGAGGGCTACGTAAATATGTAATAAACTAAGGTAGGTGTAATATAAAAATTAAAGTTATGGTCCAAAAACTAGTTTTTCATTTCAACATTTTTTGCGAGCTATCCGCACGTGAGTGGTGTCGTTAGAAGCGCCTCGGCGAGGGCTACGTAAATATGTAATAAACTAAGGTAGGTGTAATATAAAAATTAAAGTTATGGTCCAAAAACTAGTTTTTCATTTCAACATTTTTTCGAGCTATCCGCACGTGAGTGGTGTCGTTAGAAGCGCCTCGGCGAGGGCTACGTAAATATGTAATAAACTAAGGTAGGTGTAATATAAAAATTAAAGTTATGGTCCAAAAACTAGTTTTTCATTTCAACATTTTTTCGAGCTATCCGCACGTGAGTGGTGTCGTTAGAAGCGCCTCGGCGAGGGCTACGTAAATATGTAATAAACTAAGGTAGGTGTAATATAAAAATTAAAGTTATGGTCCAAAAACTAGTTTTTCCTTTCAACATTTTTTCGAGCTATCCGCACGTGAGTGGTGTCGTTAGAAGCGCCTCGGCGAGGGCTACGTAAATATGTAATAAACTAAGGTAGGTGTAATATAAAAATTAAAGTTATGGTCCAAAAACTAGTTTTTCATTTCAACATTTTTTCGAGCTATCCGCACGTGAGTGGTGTCGTTAGAAGCGCCTCGGCGAGGGCTACGTAAATATGTAATAAACTAAGGTAGGTGTAATATAAAAATTAAAGTTATGGTCCAAAAACTAGTTTTTCATTTCAACATTTTTTCGAGCTATCCGCACGTGAGTGGTGTCGTTAGAAGCGCCTCGGCGAGGGCTACGTAAATATGTAATAAACTAAGGTAGGTGTAATATAAAAATTAAAGTTATGGTCCAAAAACTAGTTTTTCATTTCAACATTTTTTCGAGCTATCCGCACGTGAGTGGTGTCGTTAGAAGCGCCTCGGCGAGGGCTACGTAAATATGTAATAAACTAAGGTAGGTGTAATATAAAAATTAAAGTTATGGTCCAAAAACTAGTTTTTCATTTCAACATTTTTTCGAGCTATCCGCACGTGAGTGGTGTCGTTAGAAGCGCCTCGGCGAGGGCTACGTAAATATGTAATAAACTAAGGTAGGTGTAATATAAAAATTAAAGTTATGGTCCAAAAACTAGTTTTTCATTTCAACATTTTTTCGAGCTATCCGCACGTGAGTGGTGTCGTTAGAAGCGCCTCGGCGAGGGCTACGTAAATATGTAATAAACTAAGGTAGGTGTAATATAAAAATTAAAGTTATGGTCCAAAAACTAGTTTTTCATTTCAACATTTTTTGCGAGCTATCCGCACGTGAGTGGTGTCGTTAGAAGCGCCTCGGCGAGGGCTACGTAAATATGTAATAAACTAAGGTAGGTGTAATATAAAAATTAAAGTTATGGTCCAAAAACTAGTTTTTCATTTCAACATTTTTTCGAGCTATCCGCACGTGAGTGGTGTCGTTAGAAGCGCCTCGGCGAGGGCTACGTAAATATGTAATAAACTAAGGTAGGTGTAATATAAAAATTAAAGTTATGGTCCAAAAACTAGTTTTTCATTTCAACATTTTTTCGAGCTATCCGCACGTGAGTGGTGTCGTTAGAAGCGCCTCGGCGAGGGCTACGTAAATATGTAATAAACTAAGGTAGGTGTAATATAAAAATTAAAGTTATGGTCCAAAAACTAGTTTTTCATTTCAACATTTTTTCGAGCTATCCGCACGTGAGTGGTGTCGTTAGAAGCGCCTCGGCGAGGGCTACGTAAATATGTAATAAACTAAGGTAGGTGTAATATAAAAATTAAAGTTATGGTCCAAAAACTAGTTTTTCATTTCAACATTTTTTCGAGCTATCCGCACGTGAGGGGTGTCGTTAGAAGCGCCTCGGCGAGGGCTACGTAAATATGTAATAAACTAAGGTAGGTGTAATATAAAAATTAAAGTTATGGTCCAAAAACTAGTTTTTCATTTCAACATTTTTTCGAGCTATCCGCACGTGAGTGGTGTCGTTAGAAGCGCCTCGGCGAGGGCTACGTAAATATGTAATAAACTAAGGTAGGTGTAATATAAAAATTAAAGTTATGGTCCAAAAACTAGTTTTTCATTTCAACATTTTTTTCGAGCTATCCGCACGTGAGTGGTGTCGTTAGAAGCGCCTCGGCGAGGGCTACGTAAATATGTAATAAACTAAGGTAGGTGTAATATAAAAATTAAAGTTATGGTCCAAAAACTAGTTTTTCATTTCAACATTTTTTCGAGCTATCCGCACGTGAGTGGTGTCGTTAGAAGCGCCTCGGCGAGGGCTACGTAAATATGTAATAAACTAAGGTAGGTGTAATATAAAAATTAAAGTTATGGTCCAAAAACTAGTTTTTCATTTCAACATTTTTTCGAGCTATCCGCACGTGAGTGGTGTCGTTAGAAGCGCCTCGGCGAGGGCTACGTAAATATGTAATAAACTAAGGTAGGTGTAATATAAAAATTAAAGTTATGGTCCAAAAACTAGTTTTTCATTTCAACATTTTTTCGAGCTATCCGCACGTGAGTGGTGTCGTTAGAAGCGCCTCGGCGAGGGCTACGTAAATATGTAATAAACTAAGGTAGGTGTAATATAAAAATTAAAGTTATGGTCCAAAAACTAGTTTTTCATTTCAACATTTTTTCGAGCTATCCGCACGTGAGTGGTGTCGTTAGAAGCGCCTCGGCGAGGGCTACGTAAATATGTAATAAACTAAGGTAGGTGTAATATAAAAATTAAAGTTATGGTCCAAAAACTAGTTTTTCATTTCAACATTTTTTCGAGCTATCCGCACGTGAGTGGTGTCGTTAGAAGCGCCTCGGCGAGGGCTACGTAAATATGTAATAAACTAAGGTAGGTGTAATATAAAAATTAAAGTTATGGTCCAAAAACTAGTTTTTCATTTCAACATTTTTTCGAGCTATCCGCACGTGAGTGGTGTCGTTAGAAGCGCCTCGGCGAGGGCTACGTAAATATGTAATAAACTAAGGTAGGTGTAATATAAAAATTAAAGTTATGGTCCAAAAACTAGTTTTTCATTTCAACATTTTTTCGAGCTATCCGCACGTGAGTGGTGTCGTTAGAAGCGCCTCGGCGAGGGCTACGTAAATATGTAATAAACTAAGGTAGGTGTAATATAAAAATTAAAGTTATGGTCCAAAAACTAGTTTTTCATTTCAACATTTTTTCGAGCTATCCGCACGTGAGTGGTGTCGTTAGAAGCGCCTCGGCGAGGGCTACGTAAATATGTAATAAACTAAGGTAGGTGTAATATAAAAATTAAAGTTATGGTCCAAAAACTAGTTTTTCATTTCAACATTTTTTCGAGCTATCCGCACGTGAGTGGTGTCGTTAGAAGCGCCTCGGCGAGGGCTACGTAAATATGTAATAAACTAAGGTAGGTGTAATATAAAAATTAAAGTTATGGTCCAAAAACTAGTTTTTCATTTCAACATTTTTTGCGAGCTATCCGCACGTGAGTGGTGTCGTTAGAAGCGCCTCGGCGAGGGCTACGTAAATATGTAATAAACTAAGGTAGGTGTAATATAAAAATTAAAGTTATGGTCCAAAAACTAGTTTTTCATTTCAACATTTTTTCGAGCTATCCGCACGTGAGTGGTGTCGTTAGAAGCGCCTCGGCGAGGGCTACGTAAATATGTAATAAACTAAGGTAGGTGTAATATAAAAATTAAAGTTATGGTCCAAAAACTAGTTTTTCATTTCAACATTTTTTCGAGCTATCCGCACGTGAGTGGTGTCGTTAGAAGCGCCTCGGCGAGGGCTACGTAAATATGTAATAAACTAAGGTAGGTGTAATATAAAAATTAAAGTTATGGTCCAAAAACTAGTTTTTCATTTCAACATTTTTTCGAGCTATCCGCACGTGAGTGGTGTCGTTAGAAGCGCCTCGGCGAGGGCTACGTAAATATGTAATAAACTAAGGTAGGTGTAATATAAAAATTAAAGTTATGGTCCAAAAACTAGTTTTTCATTTCAACATTTTTTCGAGCTATCCGCACGTGAGTGGTGTCGTTAGAAGCGCCTCGGCGAGGGCTACGTAAATATGTAATAAACTAAGGTAGGTGTAATATAAAAATTAAAGTTATGGTCCAAAAACTAGTTTTTCATTTCAACATTTTTTCGAGCTATCCGCACGTGAGTGGTGTCGTTAGAAGCGCCTCGGCGAGGGCTACGTAAATATGTAATAAACTAAGGTAGGTGTAATATAAAAATTAAAGTTATGGTCCAAAAACTAGTTTTTCATTTCAACATTTTTTCGAGCTATCCGCACGTGAGTGGTGTCGTTAGAAGCGCCTCGGCGAGGGCTACGTAAATGTGTAATAAACTAAGGTAGGTGTAATATAAAAATTAAAGGTATGGTCCAAAAACTAGTTTTTCATTTCAACATTTTTTCGAGCTATCCGCACGTGAGTGGTGTCGTTAGAAGCGCCTCGGCGAGGGCTACGTAAATATGTAATAAACTAAGGTAGGTGTAATATAAAAATTAAAGTTATGGTCCAAAAACTAGTTTTTCATTTCAACATTTTTTCGAGCTATCCGCACGTGAGTGGTGTCGTTAGAAGCGCCTCGGCGAGGGCTACGTAAATATGTAATAAACTAAGGTAGGTGTAATATAAAAATTAAAGTTATGGTCCAAAAACTAGTTTTTCATTTCAACATTTTTTCGAGCTATCCGCACGTGAGTGGTGTCGTTAGAAGCGCCTCGGCGAGGGCTACGTAAATATGTAATAAACTAAGGTAGGTGTAATATAAAAATTAAAGTTATGGTCCAAAAACTAGTTTTTCATTTCAACATTTTTTCGAGCTATCCGCACGTGAGTGGTGTCGTTAGAAGCGCCTCGGCGAGGGCTACGTAAATATGTAATAAACTAAGGTAGGTGTAATATAAAAATTAAAGTTATGGTCCAAAAACTAGTTTTTCATTTCAACATTTTTTCGAGCTATCCGCACGTGAGTGGTGTCGTTAGAAGCGCCTCGGCGAGGGCTACGTAAATATGTAATAAACTAAGGTAGGTGTAATATAAAAATTAAAGTTATGGTCCAAAAACTAGTTTTTCATTTCAACATTTTTTCGAGCTATCCGCACGTGAGTGGTGTCGTTAGAAGCGCCTCGGCGAGGGCTACGTAAATATGTAATAAACTAAGGTAGGTGTAATATAAAAATTAAAGTTATGGTCCAAAAACTAGTTTTTCATTTCAACATTTTTTCGAGCTATCCGCACGTGAGTGGTGTCGTTAGAAGCGCCTCGGCGAGGGCTACGTAAATATGTAATAAACTAAGGTAGGTGTAATATAAAAATTAAAGTTATGGTCCAAAAACTAGTTTTTCATTTCAACATTTTTTCGAGCTATCCGCAGTAGTATATTATTGGGCATTCTATACCACTTTCTGTCGCTCGCCAGTCAAGCTCGGCTACACGCCGAGCGCTCGCTACAGAAAGTGGTATAGAATGCCCAATAGGATATGAGCGATACATATAATGGAATAGTTGTTGTATTGCGTTCCAAAGGTGATCGAAACGACTTGATTAATTGAATTGCGCTAAAATGATATTAAACCATTAAAACGACTTGTTGTATTGCGTTCCAACAGTGATACACCATCGAAACGACTTGATTAATTGAATTGCGCTAAAATGATATTAAACCATTAAAACGACTTGTTGTATTGCGTTCCAACAGTGATACACCATCGAAACGACTTGATTAATTGAATTGCGCTAAAATGATATTAAACCATTAAAACGACTTGTTGTATTGCGTTCCAACGGTGATACACCATCGAAACGACTTGATTAATTGAATTGCGCTAAAATGATATTAAACCATTAAAACGACTTGTTGTATTGCGTTCCAACAGTGATACACCATCGAAACGACTTGATTAATTGAATTGCGCTAAAATGATATTAAACCATTAAAACGACTTGTTGTATTGCGTTCCAACGGTGATACACCATCGAAACGACTTGATTCATTGAATTGCGCTAAAATGATATTAAACCATCGAACGACTTTTATGAAATGAAACATTTTTTTCATGTAATCAATTTATTTGTCACTAAACACTGGATTTTCAGGGAACAGTGTGTCAACCGATCGCATGAGTTCCTGTAGTTTTCTCCATTGCAATGAGTCTATGTCGGTTTGGAACTTAACACGAACTAATGCCTTCTTCCACAGCTCCAAAGGATCAGTAGTACCAACATCGTTGGTTTTGTACACCTTACAATCTATGTAAAACTCTCCATGAGTGATCGCTGCCCGTCGTTCATATCCGTTGGCTACTCGGTTCATAAAAAAAGAAGAAACGCGCGTTTGGTTGTTCGACGAACCTTCAGCTCCGCAGTCCGAGTTACTGATACCAAATATATCGCTATAAGTGTTAGTCTTTTTCCTGCAACAAAAACAAAAAAATAATAAAGTTAGCAAGTTCACCGTTAATAAACTTCTTCATTTATTTACAGTTAGGTACACACTGAAAAATAACCTGATACCTACTAAGTATAAAATACTCAAATGTATAAATTAAGTGATGGTGAAAAAGAGTACCCAATAGTCTTTTTTTATATTAAAATATAAATAATAACTAGTTGTAGCTATTGAACCTAAGGTACATTCATCGAAAACGTCGATAAAAAGTAACTAAGTGAGGTAGGGGAAATAAATAATTAAAGATTTTGTTTACCTGGATAGAGTTGGATTCGTCATTGGTGACTTGCGTTTTCTGTTGCCTTTTTCAGAAGGCTTGCAGCTTGATTTCTTCGTTTCAGCGATCGGAGCCATTTCAGAGCTTTGATATGCATCAAATTCGGAGTCGGACCTGGAATAACAGACATGGAAAAAAATAATTATAAGTATTAAAAGTCGCTGGAGAGAAGGAGTTTAAACTTTAATGCGTAGATAATACCAATATAATAAATGCGAATAGTTTGAGTTTATTTGTTTGTTACGCTTTGATGCCTTAACTATATAACCAACAAAAGAAATTAGTTCAAAGATAAACAATTTTTAGTTAAAATCTACAATGACGTGAGCAAAAACTATGGATAGGGTTTAATACTTACATTTTCCAAGCAGCAGCTACCTAGGTACCCAATCGGTTTGATCCGTTGGTGATAACAGGCACAGGGCAGCAGGTAGAGAATAGTAGAGATGGCAGCGGTTCACCGTCGGTACTGGTATTGTTATCTCCCGTGATGTACGAGTTTACTAACTAATAACCGTAAAGCACTTGTAGACTTTAAACAACATGTAATGAGTACTTTTAAAAATGTGTGGCTTATAAGTTCAAATTGTAAATATAATTCACTATGTTAAATATGACTACATCACATCGAACGCTTTGCATGAAACACACTTTTTTACTTAGACTGGTTATATCCGTTCAAAAAAATAAAGTAAAGCATTATTGAATTACCAATAAATGTTGATGCAGCTAAATGACTCAGGGCTGACATGAAAATATCAAGTAATTAATAAACATCGCTAATATTTGCATGGTGTTGGAGTGGATGCGCGACAACCTTACATAAAATAGCTAACTGTTGCAAATATTAAGTTTGACACAGCTTACGTATATAAAATTTATTGGTTTATTCTGCAATGAGAACATCTTTTCGGTCCTACATTATAACAAAATCCGATTTGGACCATTTAAACTAAATTTTCTGTTTCGAATAAAATTGTTTTACTGTCTAAAGAATATTCAGTAGGAAGGTAATCTTTAACATTTAAAATTTTTTGTTATGAATTATTTTATGGATAAAGTACTGGTATAGGACTTTTAGAGTACCTAATAGTTACTAGCGCAAACTAAGTAATATGTAAACATAATTGTTAAACAGCACTAGGAGATCATAATTAAATAAAAATATCGGACAAACAGGAATAAAATAAAAAATATTATTGAGACCGAAACTTCTTGGTTCGAGTGCGGAATAACCCAATAGATACAATTTATTGCAAAAGTATCGTAATAAGAGTAAAATATATTCAATAACAGGATGTTTACTTCATTAGGTGCACTCCTATTACACATAATGAAGTAAAAATCTTGTTATTTCTATATTTTATAAGTATTATTGAAAATACAAAATTTTAAGTCATAAAAATCTATCAACGAGACTGGACACCTTTATCGAAAAACATTTTAATGATTTTTGGTGTCTCAAGACATTTGTACGTAATCTGTACCTGGCTGAACTAACTACATTGCGTGTTTTACAGGTAATTATAAATCTCACATTATTTTTTATTATTTTCAATTGATATTGATCTACAAATCTACTTTAATTTGTTTTTCTTTTATTTTTAGTTATTTTAAGAAATCACTTGTTCATATACATAGACATCATCACTTCTCAAGACAAAGATAGTTCCTTCTTCGGGTTTCGTGGGATTCGTCTATTACCTTCGGATACATCATACTCATATTGAAAAATAAAAACACCTAAAATTGCTACGACGGACAACGACTTAAGCAGGTATTCTTTTAAATCTATTCTCTATTCAACTTTATTTTGATTTGCCCTATAAGTACTTACATAAATAATATATGTATTTCGTCTGTTTTCCAGATAATTCAAACAAATAAAATCTCAGCAATTAGAACGTGAGACATAACTATACCTACTATATAATATCGTGAAGATAGTTGTAAGTAGTTTAATTAGTAATAATTTACTAATTATTTTGAAAGTATTTACTCACTAAGTAACAATGCCTAACTGTTCGGTTTGCAAAGTATTTGTAAATAATAAACAATGGACTAGTCACTTACGTAGCAATGTGCATAAAAGCAATAGTACGACCCTCTTAGATGATAATGTTGCAATTATTAATACTTCGTTTAAAGAACGAATAATAAGTTACAAAATCATGGCAATTAACGAACAAATTAATAATTTTCCTGAATTGTTTCTGAATAATTTAAGTGAACAAGTTAAAAATCTAATAGATCGAGCACTACAGAAACATATAGCTATTAAGATTAATTTTGAACTATTTTCTTTTTTTCTATTGTGTAAAAATGACCAACAAGAAATTAAATCATTTGCTACAAAAAACCAAATCGTTTATTCTAATTATGATTTTAATTCAATTTACACAACATCAATAGTAACCTTGTTGAAAAAAGTTGAAGAGTTTCAGGAGAGAGATAGTGGTTGGACATTTTTATGTAATTCACATTTAGAAATTAATATAAATAAATATCAACCTCTTGGCGGATCTAAATTTTTCACTTTACCAAAATATATAAAAAATAAAAAAGCTTGTTTGAATATTCGAAATCAAGATGAGTATTGCTTTTTGTGGTGTATTGTAGCGGCATTGCATCCTACTTCTCACCATCCTGACAGAGTTTCTTCTTATCCTCATTTTCAAAATGTTTTAAATGTTCATGGTTTGAAATTCCCTATCTCATTTTCGGACATTGCTATTTTTGAGAAAAATAATCCTTTTTTGAATATTTTCGTGTATGGTTTGAAAAATGATAAAACAATCATCGGCCCTTTGTACAAAACAAAGAATAATAAATCAAAGAGCATTCATTTATTGTTTTTAGAAAATAATAATTATTCTCATTATTGTCTTATCAAAGATTTACCTCGACTGGTTAGAAATCAGATAACTAAACATCATAGTAAATTATATTTTTGCGAAACATGTTTACTGTTTTTTCCTACACAAAATCAAATCGATACCCACATGTGTGGAGGAATTGTTACAGTTTTGCCAGATCAAGGGTCTTATTTAAAGTTTAAAAATTTTGATAGAAAACAAAATATTCCATTTGTCATATATGCAGATTTCGAAACATTGCTTGAACCGATATCCGGCGATGAATTTGAAACCGCCAACACGTCATACTCACAACGCCACGTGCCGGCCGCATTTGCTTATAATATAGTGTCATCATTTAACAGTACTGTTGAAGGTTATAGAAGTTATCGTGGGAAAGATTGTGTTTCAAAATTTGTATATTTTTTAACCGAAGATGTTAAAGCAATACATAGGGTTCTGTCCAAAAGTAAACCTATGATATTTACAGAAAAGGATGCTCTGGATTTTAAACGCGCTTATAAATGTCACATTTGTGAAAACTTATTGTTGTCTGATAGAGTGAGGGATCATTGTCATCTGACGGGTCAGTACCGTGGCGCAGCACATCGTCATTGTAATTTGCAACATAAACTACCAAAATATGTACCAATATTTTTTCATAATTTATCTGGATATGATTGTCATTTATTTATAAAAAAGTTGGGTGAAATCCCCGGACACATTAAAATAATACCTAAAACCAAGGAAAAATATATAACATTCACAAAATTTATACCCATTGCCGATAACGAATATATTCAAATAAGGTTTTTAGACTCATATAATTTTCTAGGTACCAGTTTAGATAAACTTGCCGCTACATTGCAGGAAGAAGATTTTGTTAATCTTCGATCTCATTTTTCTGATAAAAAACAGTTTAGATTACTCACGCGAAAAGGTATATATCCGTATGATTATATGACAGATTGGAAATGTTATGAAGAAAATACATTACCGCAGAAGTATTGTTTTCATAATTCTTTAACCAACGAAGATATCAGTGATAAAGATTATAGTCATGCACAAACAGTTTGGAATGAATTCAAAATTAATAATTTAGGTCAATATACGGATCTATACTTAAAGACAGACGTGCTTTTGTTGACGGATATATTTCAAAATTTTCGAAAAACATGTAAACAATATTATAACCTAGATCCAGCATTTTATATAACTGCTCCTAGTTTATCCTTTGATGCAATGTTGCTAAAAACAGGCGTTCAATTGGAACTAATTTCAGATCTAGCTATTGTTAGAATGATACAAAGTGGTATACGAGGGGGCTTATGTATGTGTTCCCATCGTTATGCAAAAGCTAATCATAAATATATGACGGAATATAATACCTCACAGCCTCAGTGTTTCATAGTTTATCTTGACTGCAATAATCTTTATGGCTTTAGCATGTGTCAGTACTTACCATATTCGAATTTTAGATTTCTAAGTGAGGATGAAATCTTTAACTTGAATGTTGAAAATATTGAAAATAACGCTGAGTGGGGCTTTATATTAGAAGTCGATCTTTTGTATCCCGAATATTTACACAACCATCATAATGATTTACCATTTTGTCCAGAAAAATGTGTTCCTCCGGGAGGTAAAACAAAGAAACTTATCGCAAACTTGTATAATAAGTATAAATATGTAATACATTACGTTCATTTAAAAAAATGTTTGGAGCACGGCTTAATATTGCGTAAAGTTCATAGAGTAATTACTTTTAGACAGAGTCCATATTTAAAGCAGTACATAGAATTAAACACCCAATTAAGACAAAGCGCAAAAAGTTCCTTTGAACAAGACTTCTTTAAGTTGTTAAACAATAGTGTTTTTGGAAAGACATTAGAAAATACCGAAAAAAGGGTTACTGTTCACTTAGTTAATCAATGGAGTGACAAATCTAATCGAACCAAAAAATTTATATCCGCCGAGAGACTTGTGGCCAATCCATATTTCCATAGTGCATCTATTTTATCTGAGAATTTAGTTGCAATACAAATGAAACCGGATCAAATTATTTTAGATAAGCCTATTTATATTGGATTCTCTGTATTAGAACTTTCTAAATCACACATGTATGATTTTCATTATAATATAATAAAACCTTTTTATAAAGACCGAGTACGGCTATGTTATACTGATACCGATTCTTTTGTTTATAAAATACATACTAACGATTTTTATCATGACTTGAAGTATAATTTTTTACAATATTTTGATACTAGTAACTATGATGAACAAAATAATTTTGAAATACCTACAATCAACAAAAAAGTTCCGGGTCTGTTTAAGGACGAAATGAGTGGACAATGTATAACAGATTTTGTTGGTTTGAGGTCAAAACTTTACTCTATAAAAGCTTCTAGTAAAATTATAAAAAAAGCCAAGGGTGTAAAATCATGTGTAGTAAAGACATTAAATGTATCAGACTATGAAAATATTTTATTTAATAGAGGAGTTATCCGCAGAAAGAATGTTATGTTTAAATCTATTAAACACCAAATATTTACCCGAACAGTTAATAAAATTGCATTGTCCAGCAACGATGATAAGCGTTCAATATCTGTAGATCAAATATCAACACGAGCCTGGGGTCACAAGTCTATTTTAAAGGATGATTAAATATTTAAGTTGACTCTTACTGTCGTAGTTTTAAGCTATAGTTTTAAGTAGCTACAAAGTTTACATTTAAATTACGCATATTATGTTCAAATTCAAATGATTTATTGCAATCCATAATGTACATTCAGGTGGTAAAATAAAATTATAGAAACAATTATGGGTACCCTGTCGGGCACAGCAAAATTAGACAATAGGTAGGAGAGAGGAAGAGCGCCTTTATCAATTTTCTTATGTAAATGATACTAAAAATTAAATTAGATTAGGTACATAGATTGTTATTCTGTTATAATAATATCATTTGTTTGTGTAGAACTTAATTATTTAATATATTTTATTATATAATTGATTAATTCAACCTATTTATATTATTATTATACTGCAGTATATATTTTAAAGGATTCATTTTTTATGCTTTTTATTTTTGTAAAATTATAGTAAATTGGAAATTAGGTAGATTATAGTTATGTTATTATAATTTATGTAATTGCTTTTTATTGTAATTAATGATTTATTATTACTTTTGATTATATTTACTTATTTTATATATTTATAATTTGTAATGTCGTATATAATATTTAAAGAATTTATTATACTAGTGTAAATAATAGTGTATGTACAGTAAAATTAGTCAGTTAAATTGTATCATTGAAATATTCGTCTAGTGTGTAATAGCTTTTATTAATTAAAAATTCGTTAACTGTTTCTAATTTAATTTGATTAATTGTAAAATTTATATTTATCTGATTTTTTTTGGCGTGGATGGAATGTTATTAATTTGGTTTTTGTAAAATTTATTTCAAGGTTATGATCGTTGATCCAATTTATTATTTTATTAAAAAATAAAAATGGTATTTAATTTTTCATTTAAATGTGTAGAATAAAGATAAATAAATGTTATGTACCTACTGCTTGTTTTATTTATGATTTTTTTACGAAAATAATCTTTTCTTATTTATTTAAATACTATACTGATTCAAGTTTAATCATGCACTGATGAATAGTAATCGAATAAAAATGTATCTTGTGTGAAAAAAAATAAGGTTGATTTTTAGTAGAGTCAATATTATATTGTTGTTTGTTACCTTTAGCTTGGCGACATAATTGCTTAGCCATCAGTTTTCTGTTTTGCAATTTCACAGTAGCCTTTAATTACATTTTCGTCATTTACGAAATATTACTCAGGTGGACAACTTGTACAATAGGGAATATGCATAAAATTTGAAATGGCCTAAAATATTTTTTTCTCGAATACTTATTTTCGTAATATTATAATGAAAAGGATTTTTTTTTATTTACTTATTATTTAAACCCCTAAAATAATATTCAAAAAGTGCAAAATAAGGGAGCGAAATTCAAACTTCCAAAACGCGCCACCATTGTTCGAACGAAATGTGACGTCATCTGACACGACATTGTATTCATCAGCGTCGAAACTCATACTGTTTTACAAGTTTTTGTGAAAAAAATAAATAATTTAAACCTGTATTCTTGTGCTGATTGTAGTGAAGTTTAGTTAAGATTTGTAGATATTACGAAGTAACTGAAAAGTCCACAGTAAACACTAAGGTAATCACCCACTGGACGTGTCATGTGACGTCACGCAAAGCGCGCGCAAAATGGCAGCGTTTGAACTGCTTAATTTTTTTTAAAGTTTTAAATTTCGTTTTTTAAAATATCTAGAGTATTTTGAAGCCCATTAATATTTTTTTCTACGTTATAAAATAGTAAACTATAAATTTAAGACAAAAAAGAAAAACATGAATATTCCCTATTGCAGAGTGTATCAAAACATGTCATCGGTAAGTATTCAACAATTACATCGTATTTTTTCGTGTTTTTTTTTTTTTTGCGAGTGTTTGTTTAACTATATTACTATAATTATAATTTGTTCACATTTTACCTTTACCTAGCCACTTTTCACAAACGGAAATCAAACCTTAGACTCATCGTTAAATTGCAGTTAATATCTTTAAGGTTTTATGATAGAGTATTCTTATTATTATAATGTGTCTATATTTTGTTACAGATTTCTGAATCGGAAATTGTGTTTAGTCAGTATGCTCAGGATCCCTACGAAGTTTATACTGAGATGATGCCAGAGGAACCGGAGACCAGACCAGCCATAAAAGATAAGAAATCCAAGCAACGGTGTAAAGAAAAAACGAAAAAACAAATGCCTACAAAATCATTTGTTATGAGTCGATTGCAGCGACGGGGTATTAAGTTGATAAAAGTTTCCGTGGTAGATCTATGTAATAACAATTCTCAAACAAGTGATAGTGATGGTGATTGTGAAAATGTAATAATCAATGCACAATATATAGTTAAAGACGCTATTGATAGTATCATGGACGAAACTGAATCTTTAGTTAAGAAAATTTCAAAATCATTAATAGATAGTGATTATTAAACTTTTGATTAATACAATAGATTTTTATTTTTATTGTTTATTTGGTAATAATATTTTTTGGTAATGTGTTCGGTAATGTTTTGTGGCAATGTGTCGGGTATTCATAGGAAATAAAATATATTAAAAAAAAAAAAATGTTTTTATTTACAAAACCATTTACTTATGTGGTAGAATAGTATATAGTTTTGTGTTTTTATATTTAGAATAGGAATAAACATAACTGTAAATAGTATAGGGTTATTATAAAATAAACGCATTATTGTCATTTAAAAATGTTTTATTTTTATATCTTAAAACTAATAAACAGATACACCTTTAGTTATTCCTCTAAATACTTTTTTATACATAATACGTTTTTAAGAGCACACTGTTTGGAATGTTTATTACAACACAAGTTAACTTTTCCATCGCAGGAGTATTTTTTGTGCAACTTGGATAAATTAGGACACAATTTCTCATCAAGTTCCGATACATTACAATTCGTACATAGATCCTTAACCCATTTTACCTTCTCAGAACCTTTAACTATAATATTTTTATCTTTTAAATATGGTACGATTATACGATGGAATTCTCTGTAGTCGATGTGTCCTTCACTCCAATAAATGCCTCGGTTTTTTTCTATCCATTTAACTTGAATCTTTTCTTCGCTTGTTAGATGTCTAAATAAGTATGGAGGTTTTATTAAAAACGATTGCGTATAGTTTTGAGTCGCAAATGCCAATTCTTTTATTATAAAATTGTTGTAAAGATCCTTGAATCCTTGTACATCCAATATGAGAGTATCCGATTTCATGATATTTTCTTAACAGTGCTGCTAAGCGGTTTGTACTCAATTATGCAGTCGTTTAATATAAGACAATATGCCGATGTTTGATCAGGTATGTCTGAATCGCTTTCGATTTCCACTCTAACGTCCACAACAGGTCCTCCTTTTAGATTATCAGCTTGTCTGGAGCAATCGATAACGAATAGTGGCGCTAAGTCTTTGAATTGTTTTTCACTTAATAAGGGTTCCGCGCGACGTCCGTAGTACGACTGTTGAAATCGAGTATACTGTTCATATAATAAAGCTGTGTTGTTGTTTGCAAAATTAACGTTTAAATTTTCGTATGGAAAGTATGTTGAATTGAGGTATACTTTAACATCTCGTATATGACAGTGATCAAACTGAGACATGTCAGAACTGGCACTATTTTTTCTGTTTGTTTGTAAACCGATAATAATATATCTGGGTTTTTCTATTTGCGATGATGTTTTGATAGACCAGGTATGTTTAGTAGTCCTAGGTAACGCAGGATACTCGTAAAGATCCCAATTTCGGAATACCATCTGCAGTGGACGATCTTTTTCTAACAATTTAATTAAACTTAGTTTTTCCTTATCAGATACTTTAACGTGCGGTACGCGCCATATGATTTTATTTATAATAACGTCTTCTAAAATTTCACCAGTATTTAATTTCACAGCGTTCAAGTTTGTATTGCTACGTAACAATATCAACTCGTGCCTACTATTTATTACAATCTTTTTAAAATCCTCTGCAAAACCGAGTATGTTGCAAAGTGGTATGGATACAGAAAATTTACCACCGTTTATATTTTTAATGCCTTCGATATTCCAGCCCCAAGAATTAGATATTTTTGATTCGGTCTCATTCATTGAAATTAATGACTTCATCGTGGTAGTTACACCAGCATTTTTTATTTTATCAATTTCGACTCCATTTAGCTCGTACCTTATATCTTGGAATAGATAGAGTAGAGCATTATTGGTAAAATGAACACTGCTCGCAGTTTCTTTTGCATCCTTTTTCTTAACAACTATGGTTCCTTCCAAATACAAGGTGCTTGCTGACGGTAGTACATACAAGTCCTGTTGGTTGATAGGTATGCGTATCTCGTCATTCCTGTTAAAACTGGTCACGTACGGTTTATATGAATGGTATTCGATGCCTTCAACAGTATTGTCGTAGGTTGGTGCGGATAAAACATCTAAGATATTCATTTTAGGAGACCGATAGCTTTAAGAAATGCTTTATTTTCTCTCGTTAATTTTATTCTTTTCTTCGAGCTAGTTCTTATATGACTGGGAGCTTTATATAAACTGATGGTTTTTTTTGGTTGATGCGTATATTTATTATAGTCAATCATTTTTTCTTCTTAGATGTAAATAAAGCTGTACTTCTTCACCGCGTAAATTTATCAGTTGATTGTTTATGTCCAATAACCGTATATGTATGCAGCTTATGTTGTTTTGATTAATCGGAAAGTATATTGCGTTTTTAGGAATTTCTATGATTCTATATCCTGGTGGCACGTTGAGTGCAAATTCGTGGATAATGTGACTGGGCTCTCCGTTTACGTACGAACCACTGACAATATCACATTCAATCCTGATCACGGTCGTTGGCAAAATGTTAACTGGAAACTGTGAGACATGCAATTTATTAGCTTTTAAGATCTGCTTATCATATCCTAATAGGTTTCGAAAAGTGTCTTCCTTATCGAAGTTTATATTTTTAGAACAGAGTATTGTAGTTTTTAGAGTATTGTTATTGCACAGTAGTTTTATCGAAGCGTTTTGTATTTTAGACTTTATATAATCGCTGATATCTTGAAGTTCATAAGTTCCTTCGGGTATTTCAATTACTTCCTCCGATCCATAGTAGAACTTATTGTTCTTTTTATCAATATTTGGAATAGAATTAAACGTGGAGAAATGCAATAATGCGCACTCGTACTGACCGTTTAATTGTAATGTGTTAGGATAGTAAGTAGACAAATCTGATGACTTTCCAGTTATTGACAAAGTGAGGGACATCTTGAGAATGATAAAAATGAAAGAACAACATATTAATTTATACATTTTTATTTTTCCAAAAATTCCTTAGATATTCTAAGCATAAGTGTCCACAATTCACAGTATTGAATTTTTGGTACCTTGTATAGTTGTAAAAAATATTACAGTTTTTTAAGTATCGTATCAATTCGAGAGGCGGTTTCAAATCACCGAAGCTGTCAAAATATTCACAATAATTATTAAATTTAATATAAGCCACCCAATGAGTTCCTTCATTTTTTGAATTGTCCAAATTCACGATAGCACATTCATTCTGTTTTGGTTTTCTCGGTAACCGATCTTTCATGTAAACTCCTCGAAAGTATGGCAAGTCGCGAGCGTGCTTTTTGATGTCAACATCAGTTAATGGACGATTAGGTAGCTTACTTATCAGTTTTTTGACGAATTTATAAACAAACCTTTACCATTTTTATGCGGTTTAATGTACAACCCCTTTCCTATAGCTAATGCTTCCATAGTTTTATTGTGCCGTTCAGTTTCTTGTAATTTTTTTTGAGCTGTTTTATAGTCGTTAACTGTTTTTGCGATACCCGCAGCACCACCCGCTAAAGATCCTAATGCCGATAAACCAGCGAAAATTGGGATCAAAGGCAGAACTCCACCAGTCTTCGGTATGGGTATGACACGAGGAACTCGTACTTTCTGTACGCAAGGAAATATCTTTCTAGCAGCCAAGTAAGCGGCGTTTATAAGAGCCTTACTGTCCATGTGTTTGAGTTTCCTAATTTTTGATCTTATTTTCGATACAAAACTGTTAAACGTTTTAATCCCTGCACCAGACTTTATTTTGGCTTTCATGACTTTGCTCACCAGCCACGAACTTAGTTTTTCCCCTTTTCCTGCGTCCTTGGATCTAAGTCTTTGTTTAGCCATGTTTAACAGTTGTAAATCGGCTTTGTGACGATTAGGTAAATCTGTATGGTTCTGATATGCAATATCGTGATGCATACAAGCTTCGTCTAACTTGTTTACGCCTCGATCTCCACGTAGTAACCGTTTTTGTAGTTTAGTACCCGGTCCGCAATAATTGTAACCAGGCAAATGAAGTTCAAAGGGTAAATTATTAATCACACTATTGACTAGTCCACCACCTTGCATTGTTCAAAGTAAAATGAAATACATGTAAGAAATAATAATGTTTATATAAATAATATGATATCTACTTTTATCAATTCACTATCGCAGCTCTGTTGATCCAACTATTTTCTGCGTTACTTAAACCTAACCATTTCACAAACAATTTATTTCCTTTTCTTTTTAAAACTTTTTCTATCAAATAAACGTTTGGGAAATATGTTTTTTGAAGTTCCGGTTCATAAAAGGTTCCCAAAATAGCTTGTTTGCGTTGGTCCTCTATATGATACGTTTTTGGAATGGTATTGTTTACTTTTTTTATGGTAAATATTTCAGTTGACCAATTAGGAGTGTAGCCCTTTTTAAAAACATGCTTGTATTTACTAATGCGAACACTGTCACCAACTTTGAACTTAGGTACGCAACGAAAAGAAACTTGCTTATGTGTTTTTTTTATATTTTCTTTTATGTTTAACTCATTGCATTTATTTACTTCAACAGGTTTACATTGAATAGTACGATGCTTTGTGTTGTTATACATTTTCAATGTATCTTGTAACACCGTTTCATACCACTTGTAGTTTCCATTCATACTAAAACACTTATATAATTTATTTTTAATAGTTTTTATCAATCGCTCAACAATTGAAGCCTTCTTTGTAGAAAAGGTTGAGTAATGGTTAATATTAAACCTTCTCATGAGCGTCTGGAATGAAGTATTATAAAACTCTGTTCCTGAATCTGTTTGTAAATTAACCGGTTTGCGTTGACTTTTACTGAGTATGTTCCCAAATGCATTAGTAACATCAATTTTATTTTTCGATTTTAGCGGTTCTGCCCAGGCGTATTTTGAGAAACAATCTATCACCAATAAAATATAATTGTAACCATTGTTGTATTTTCTTAAATTTTGCATGTCCATCAGATCAGCTTGCCACAAATCATCAATCCCTTTCAAAATTACAGAACGACGATCAAAATTTTTTCTTGCCGCTTTGTGAATTTCATTTACAATTTGTTGTTTGGACATTATGAAGGCTTTTTAGATGCTAATAAGTTATCTACAACTGTTTTTGTGTAAAACTTATCTTCTAAATGAATGGAAACTTCAGATATCTTTGCTTTTAAAGTATTTTGTACATCATTCATAATTTGAGATCGCATTAACAGCATGGATTTATATAAATCTTTCGTTATGTTTGTCATAAATTGATCTACATAATCCTTATTTACAGCATCATCTGGTTCTACGGGAGTTCTGATACCTCTCAACGTAGTAGCTTTTAAATCAAATTCACCATTTTCTGTTTTCGTTAATGCATTATCATTACTCTCGAATAATTCTGACAATCGCATTCTTTTATGAATATAATGTCCAAATTTGTCTATATTCATGTTGAATGTGCTTTGTATTGAAGGGTTAACAGTAAAATGAAACATATGCAGAGAATAAAAGATATTTATTAATTAATAACTTTACTTTCACGTAACTCTTCGATGATGGATATTATTTCATTGTCCAGCCCAGTGTTGCCAGCGTCTCGTGAAGCAATCAATAGTTTTAATCTATCCACTAGTTCATTTGGATTATCCCAATAGACATAATCTACGTTTTTTCTCCACACTTTTTTCAACGGTAGTCCATTCCCCTTTGGTTGATTGTAGGTCTGATTTGTACTTTGTAATTTAAAAAGAGGTTTAATGACTTGCAAATATTTATGCCCTTTGCTACTTTTGATGGGTTTGCTTGGTTCAAAATCTCGACGGTGTGCATTTGTATCGATCAGCATTGACTTATAATGTTGCATATCATTATCTGTCACTAAACTTAAGTCTACATCTTTTTTTAGCAACAACTGTTTCAAACCCGGTGTATTTCGATATTTGCGACCCGTTACTGTAATAAAATCATCACCAATCGTAATGCTAGCTGAACCTAACATAAGTTTTCCACGCTCTATCCGAACACCAAATGGTATATCATGTAGTGCTTCAGGAGATAGAGACCAAGATGATGTATCGCATTCTTCGTTCTTATCACCCAACGATTGAAATGAAGACTCACTGTCGATTTCATTTTCATCACTGCTTTCCACGTACTCTTTGCTAGTAGGACCTTCCTTGTATAATGTTTGATTGCTTTCCAGGATTTTTTCATTTTCATCAGAAGTAGTTCCATTATTGGTGTTGGTTAGTAAATTAAGTGATTCGGTTATAGGTTTAAAAACCGTTTCTAATGCTTCCTTATTCCCAATCTCAAGTTCTCTCATGGCGCGTACTTTTTTCTTTACAGCCGCTGAAGCATCTACGATTTGTCTTTTCAATGATTTTTCCATAGTCGATAAATGTATAGTTATCGCATAAGAGTTGTTAAAAGAGTAATAAGGTAACGATGTCAGCGGTCTTAAATATATATCATTTTCTTATTCAAACACGACAAATGTGTCAAATTTATTCCTGTAACATCCATTATTTTTAGAGCAATCTTTATTTATTACCAGAAAGTTGTAAGGTTCACTCCAAATTTTAGAACACATTTCACGAAACTGAGCCCAAGTCATATCTGTATTAACATGTTCTTCATAAATATGCTTCAGATTAATATCATCCTGCTTAAATAGTACGATAAGGTTAGCGTTGTCTCTTACTAACTGTTTTGGCACTTTACTATACGTTTGATTGAGATAAAAACAATCGATATTTTTGTGTCGACCCATTGCAAAGTAATCTCGCATGTTACTTTGATTTTCACATGCAACGTCATCAAATATTATGACAGAGTTGGGTTTAGCATCCTGAACACTTAAAACGTCTTCATTTCCATGATATTTCTTAAAAGAAATACCTGGAACTCGTTGTAAAACACTTTCCAGAAATCTATACTTAAGTTGGTGCAAAGTTTTTGAATAAACGTAAACATTTTGAAATTTTAAACCGTTTTCATGTATAAGAAGACCAATGAGCAAATTTGTTTTTCCACAATTTGACGGACCACAAATTATACAACGTACTATGTTAGGTAATAATTCACTATGACGAGCATGAGTCTTGGGAATATCATCACAGATAGTGTTTACATTCAATGATTGGGGTTGTTTAAT
Organism: Autographa pulchrina; assembly: GCA_905475315.1. Classification (NCBI taxonomy): domain Eukaryota; kingdom Metazoa; phylum Arthropoda; class Insecta; order Lepidoptera; family Noctuidae; genus Autographa; species Autographa pulchrina. Next base: position 13,212 of record CAJQGB010000103.1, on the reverse strand, counting down.
AAACTTCATGTCTAAGAATGATAAAATACGTTCATAGCATTCACTTATAAACTTTTTTGATCAATCGAATCACAAATTATACATGGTAAGCCTGTGAGAATACTCGACTAAACGGATCGAGTCGATTATCGGATATTGGGCATTCAATACCACTTTCTGTAGCGAGCGCTCGGCGTGTAGCCGAGCTTGACTGGCGAGCGACAGAAAGTGGTATAGAATGCCCAATAATATACTACTATCCGCACGTGAGTGGTGTCGTTAGAAGCGCCTCGGCGAGGGCTACGTAAATATGTAATAAACTAAGGTAGGTGTAATATAAAAATTAAAGTTATGGTCCAAAAACTAGTTTTTCATTTCAACATTTTTTGCGAGCTATCCGCACGTGAGTGGTGTCGTTAGAAGCGCCTCGGCGAGGGCTACGTAAATATGTAATAAACTAAGGTAGGTGTAATATAAAAATTAAAGTTATGGTCCAAAAACTAGTTTTTCATTTCAACATTTTTTCGAGCTATCCGCACGTGAGTGGTGTCGTTAGAAGCGCCTCGGCGAGGGCTACGTAAATATGTAATAAACTAAGGTAGGTGTAATATAAAAATTAAAGTTATGGTCCAAAAACTAGTTTTTCATTTCAACATTTTTTCGAGCTATCCGCACGTGAGTGGTGTCGTTAGAAGCGCCTCGGCGAGGGCTACGTAAATATGTAATAAACTAAGGTAGGTGTAATATAAAAATTAAAGTTATGGTCCAAAAACTAGTTTTTCATTTCAACATTTTTTCGAGCTATCCGCACGTGAGTGGTGTCGTTAGAAGCGCCTCGGCGAGGGCTACGTAAATATGTAATAAACTAAGGTAGGTGTAATATAAAAATTAAAGTTATGGTCCAAAAACTAGTTTTTCATTTCAACATTTTTTCGAGCTATCCGCACGTGAGGGGTGTCGTTAGAAGCGCCTCGGCGAGGGCTACGTAAATATGTAATAAACTAAGGTAGGTGTAATATAAAAATTAAAGTTATGGTCCAAAAACTAGTTTTTCATTTCAACATTTTTTCGAGCTATCCGCACGTGAGTGGTGTCGTTAGAAGCGCCTCGGCGAGGGCTACGTAAATATGTAATAAACTAAGGTAGGTGTAATATAAAAATTAAAGTTATGGTCCAAAAACTAGTTTTTCATTTCAACATTTTTTTCGAGCTATCCGCACGTGAGTGGTGTCGTTAGAAGCGCCTCGGCGAGGGCTACGTAAATATGTAATAAACTAAGGTAGGTGTAATATAAAAATTAAAGTTATGGTCCAAAAACTAGTTTTTCATTTCAACATTTTTTCGAGCTATCCGCACGTGAGTGGTGTCGTTAGAAGCGCCTCGGCGAGGGCTACGTAAATATGTAATAAACTAAGGTAGGTGTAATATAAAAATTAAAGTTATGGTCCAAAAACTAGTTTTTCATTTCAACATTTTTTCGAGCTATCCGCACGTGAGTGGTGTCGTTAGAAGCGCCTCGGCGAGGGCTACGTAAATATGTAATAAACTAAGGTAGGTGTAATATAAAAATTAAAGTTATGGTCCAAAAACTAGTTTTTCATTTCAACATTTTTTCGAGCTATCCGCACGTGAGTGGTGTCGTTAGAAGCGCCTCGGCGAGGGCTACGTAAATATGTAATAAACTAAGGTAGGTGTAATATAAAAATTAAAGTTATGGTCCAAAAACTAGTTTTTCATTTCAACATTTTTTCGAGCTATCCGCACGTGAGTGGTGTCGTTAGAAGCGCCTCGGCGAGGGCTACGTAAATATGTAATAAACTAAGGTAGGTGTAATATAAAAATTAAAGTTATGGTCCAAAAACTAGTTTTTCATTTCAACATTTTTTGCGAGCTATCCGCACGTGAGTGGTGTCGTTAGAAGCGCCTCGGCGAGGGCTACGTAAATATGTAATAAACTAAGGTAGGTGTAATATAAAAATTAAAGTTATGGTCCAAAAACTAGTTTTTCATTTCAACATTTTTTCGAGCTATCCGCACGTGAGTGGTGTCGTTAGAAGCGCCTCGGCGAGGGCTACGTAAATATGTAATAAACTAAGGTAGGTGTAATATAAAAATTAAAGTTATGGTCCAAAAACTAGTTTTTCATTTCAACATTTTTTGCGAGCTATCCGAACGTGAGTGGTGTCGTTAGAAGCGCCTCGGCGAGGGCTACGTAAATATGTAATAAACTAAGGTAGGTGTAATATAAAAATTAAAGTTATGGTCCAAAAACTAGTTTTTCATTTCAACATTTTTTCGAGCTATCCGCACGTGAGTGGTGTCGTTAGAAGCGCCTCGGCGAGGGCTACGTAAATATGTAATAAACTAAGGTAGGTGTAATATAAAAATTAAAGTTATGGTCCAAAAACTAGTTTTTCATTTCAACATTTTTTCGAGCTATCCGCACGTGAGTGGTGTCGTTAGAAGCGCCTCGGCGAGGGCTACGTAAATATGTAATAAACTAAGGTAGGTGTAATATAAAAATTAAAGTTATGGTCCAAAAACTAGTTTTTCATTTCAACATTTTTTCGAGCTATCCGCACGTGAGTGGTGTCGTTAGAAGCGCCTCGGCGAGGGCTACGTAAATATGTAATAAACTAAGGTAGGTGTAATATAAAAATTAAAGTTATGGTCCAAAAACTAGTTTTTCATTTCAACATTTTTTCGAGCTATCCGCACGTGAGTGGTGTCGTTAGAAGCGCCTCGGCGAGGGCTACGTAAATATGTAATAAACTAAGGTAGGTGTAATATAAAAATTAAAGTTATGGTCCAAAAACTAGTTTTTCATTTCAACATTTTTTCGAGCTATCCGCACGTGAGTGGTGTCGTTAGAAGCGCCTCGGCGAGGGCTACGTAAATATGTAATAAACTAAGGTAGGTGTAATATAAAAATTAAAGTTATGGTCCAAAAACTAGTTTTTCATTTCAACATTTTTTGCGAGCTATCCGCACGTGAGTGGTGTCGTTAGAAGCGCCTCGGCGAGGGCTACGTAAATATGTAATAAACTAAGGTAGGTGTAATATAAAAATTAAAGTTATGGTCCAAAAACTAGTTTTTCATTTCAACATTTTTTCGAGCTATCCGCACGTGAGTGGTGTCGTTAGAAGCGCCTCGGCGAGGGCTACGTAAATATGTAATAAACTAAGGTAGGTGTAATATAAAAATTAAAGTTATGGTCCAAAAACTAGTTTTTCATTTCAACATTTTTTCGAGCTATCCGCACGTGAGTGGTGTCGTTAGAAGCGCCTCGGCGAGGGCTACGTAAATATGTAATAAACTAAGGTAGGTGTAATATAAAAATTAAAGTTATGGTCCAAAAACTAGTTTTTCATTTCAACATTTTTTCGAGCTATCCGCACGTGAGTGGTGTCGTTAGAAGCGCCTCGGCGAGGGCTACGTAAATATGTAATAAACTAAGGTAGGTGTAATATAAAAATTAAAGTTATGGTCCAAAAACTAGTTTTTCATTTCAACATTTTTTCGAGCTATCCGCACGTGAGTGGTGTCGTTAGAAGCGCCTCGGCGAGGGCTACGTAAATATGTAATAAACTAAGGTAGGTGTAATATAAAAATTAAAGTTATGGTCCAAAAACTAGTTTTTCATTTCAACATTTTTTGCGAGCTATCCGCACGTGAGTGGTGTCGTTAGAAGCGCCTCGGCGAGGGCTACGTAAATATGTAATAAACTAAGGTAGGTGTAATATAAAAATTAAAGTTATGGTCCAAAAACTAGTTTTTCATTTCAACATTTTTTCGAGCTATCCGCACGTGAGTGGTGTCGTTAGAAGCGCCTCGGCGAGGGCTACGTAAATATGTAATAAACTAAGGTAGGTGTAATATAAAAATTAAAGTTATGGTCCAAAAACTAGTTTTTCATTTCAACATTTTTTGCGAGCTATCCGAACGTGAGTGGTGTCGTTAGAAGCGCCTCGGCGAGGGCTACGTAAATATGTAATAAACTAAGGTAGGTGTAATATAAAAATTAAAGTTATGGTCCAAAAACTAGTTTTTCATTTCAACATTTTTTCGAGCTATCCGCACGTGAGTGGTGTCGTTAGAAGCGCCTCGGCGAGGGCTACGTAAATATGTAATAAACTAAGGTAGGTGTAATATAAAAATTAAAGTTATGGTCCAAAAACTAGTTTTTCATTTCAACATTTTTTCGAGCTATCCGCACGTGAGTGGTGTCGTTAGAAGCGCCTCGGCGAGGGCTACGTAAATATGTAATAAACTAAGGTAGGTGTAATATAAAAATTAAAGTTATGGTCCAAAAACTAGTTTTTCATTTCAACATTTTTTCGAGCTATCCGCACGTGAGTGGTGTCGTTAGAAGCGCCTCGGCGAGGGCTACGTAAATATGTAATAAACTAAGGTAGGTGTAATATAAAAATTAAAGTTATGGTCCAAAAACTAGTTTTTCATTTCAACATTTTTTCGAGCTATCCGCACGTGAGTGGTGTCGTTAGAAGCGCCTCGGCGAGGGCTACGTAAATATGTAATAAACTAAGGTAGGTGTAATATAAAAATTAAAGTTATGGTCCAAAAACTAGTTTTTCATTTCAACATTTTTTCGAGCTATCCGCACGTGAGTGGTGTCGTTAGAAGCGCCTCGCCGAGGGCTACGTAAATATGTAATAAACTAAGGTAGGTGTAATATAAAAATTAAAGTTATGGTCCAAAAACTAGTTTTTCATTTCAACATTTTTTCGAGCTATCCGCACGTGAGTGGTGTCGTTAGAAGCGCCTCGGCGAGGGCTACGTAAATATGTAATAAACTAAGGTAGGTGTAATATAAAAATTAAAGTTATGGTCCAAAAACTAGTTTTTCATTTCAACATTTTTTCGAGCTATCCGCACGTGAGTGGTGTCGTTAGAAGCGCCTTGGCGAGGGCTACGTAAATATGTAATAAACTAAGGTAGGTGTAATATAAAAATTAAAGTTATGGTCCAAAAACTAGTTTTTCATTTCAACATTTTTTCGAGCTATCCGCACGTGAGTGGTGTCGTTAGAAGCGCCTCGGCGAGGGCTACGTAAATATGTAATAAACTAAGGTAGGTGTAATATAAAAATTAAAGTTATGGTCCAAAAACTAGTTTTTCATTTCAACATTTTTTCGAGCTATCCGCACGTGAGTGGTGTCGTTAGAAGCGCCTCGGCGAGGGCTACGTAAATATGTAATAAACTAAGGTAGGTGTAATATAAAAATTAAAGTTATGGTCCAAAAACTAGTTTTTCATTTCAACATTTTTTCGAGCTATCCGCACGTGAGTGGTGTCGTTAGAAGCGCCTCGGCGAGGGCTACGTAAATATGTAATAAACTAAGGTAGGTGTAATATAAAAATTAAAGTTATGGTCCAAAAACTAGTTTTTCATTTCAACATTTTTTCGAGCTATCCGCACGTGAGTGGTGTCGTTAGAAGCGCCTCGGCGAGGGCTACGTAAATATGTAATAAACTAAGGTAGGTGTAATATAAAAATTAAAGTTATGGTCCAAAAACTAGTTTTTCATTTCAACATTTTTTGCGAGCTATCCGCGCGTGAGTGGTGTCGTTAGAAGCGCCTCGGCGAGGGCTACGTAAATATGTAATAAACTAAGGTAGGTGTAATATAAAAATTAAAGTTATGGTCCAAAAACTAGTTTTTCATTTCAACATTTTTTCGAGCTATCCGCACGTGAGTGGTGTCGTTAGAAGCGCCTCGGCGAGGGCTACGTAAATATGTAATAAACTAAGGTAGGTGTAATATAAAAATTAAAGTTATGGTCCAAAAACTAGTTTTTCATTTCAACATTTTTTCGAGCTATCCGCACGTGAGTGGTGTCGTTAGAAGCGCCTCGGCGAGGGCTACGTAAATATGTAATAAACTAAGGTAGGTGTAATATAAAAATTAAAGTTATGGTCCAAAAACTAGTTTTTCATTTCAACATTTTTTCGAGCTATCCGCACGTGAGTGGTGTCGTTAGAAGCGCCTCGGCGAGGGCTACGTAAATATGTAATAAACTAAGGTAGGTGTAATATAAAAATTAAAGTTATGGTCCAAAAACTAGTTTTTCATTTCAACATTTTTTCGAGCTATCCGCACGTGAGTGGTGTCGTTAGAAGCGCCTCGGCGAGGGCTACGTAAATATGTAATAAACTAAGGTAGGTGTAATATAAAAATTAAAGTTATGGTCCAAAAACTAGTTTTTCATTTCAACATTTTTTCGAGCTATCCGCACGTGAGTGGTGTCGTTAGAAGCGCCTCGGCGAGGGCTACGTAAATATGTAATAAACTAAGGTAGGTGTAATATAAAAATTAAAGTTATGGTCCAAAAACTAGTTTTTCATTTCAACATTTTTTCGAGCTATCCGCACGTGAGTGGTGTCGTTAGAAGCGCCTCGGCGAGGGCTACGTAAATATGTAATAAACTAAGGTAGGTGTAATATAAAAATTAAAGTTATGGTCCAAAAACTAGTTTTTCATTTCAACATTTTTTCGAGCTATCCGCACGTGAGTGGTGTCGTTAGAAGCGCCTCGGCGAGGGCTACGTAAATATGTAATAAACTAAGGTAGGTGTAATATAAAAATTAAAGTTATGGTCCAAAAACTAGTTTTTCATTTCAACATTTTTTCGAGCTATCCGCACGTGAGTGGTGTCGTTAGAAGCGCCTCGGCGAGGGCTACGTAAATATGTAATAAACTAAGGTAGGTGTAATATAAAAATTAAAGTTATGGTCCAAAAACTAGTTTTTCATTTCAACATTTTTTCGAGCTATCCGCACGTGAGTGGTGTCGTTAGAAGCGCCTCGGCGAGGGCTACGTAAATATGTAATAAACTAAGGTAGGTGTAATATAAAAATTAAAGTTATGGTCCAAAAACTAGTTTTTCATTTCAACATTTTTTCGAGCTATCCGCACGTGAGTGGTGTCGTTAGAAGCGCCTCGGCGAGGGCTACGTAAATATGTAATAAACTAAGGTAGGTGTAATATAAAAATTAAAGTTATGGTCCAAAAACTAGTTTTTCATTTCAACATTTTTTCGAGCTATCCGCACGTGAGTGGTGTCGTTAGAAGCGCCTCGGCGAGGGCTACGTAAATATGTAATAAACTAAGGTAGGTGTAATATAAAAATTAAAGTTATGGTCCAAAAACTAGTTTTTCATTTCAACATTTTTTCGAGCTATCCGCACGTGAGTGGTGTCGTTAGAAGCGCCTCGGCGAGGGCTACGTAAATATGTAATAAACTAAGGTAGGTGTAATATAAAAATTAAAGTTATGGTCCAAAAACTAGTTTTTCATTTCAACATTTTTTCGAGCTATCCGCACGTGAGTGGTGTCGTTAGAAGCGCCTCGGCGAGGGCTACGTAAATATGTAATAAACTAAGGTAGGTGTAATATAAAAATTAAAGTTATGGTCCAAAAACTAGTTTTTCATTTCAACATTTTTTCGAGCTATCCGCACGTGAGTGGTGTCGTTAGAAGCGCCTCGGCGAGGGCTACGTAAATATGTAATAAACTAAGGTAGGTGTAATATAAAAATTAAAGTTATGGTCCAAAAACTAGTTTTTCATTTCAACATTTTTTCGAGCTATCCGCACGTGAGTGGTGTCGTTAGAAGCGCCTCGGCGAGGGCTACGTAAATATGTAATAAACTAAGGTAGGTGTAATATAAAAATTAAAGTTATGGTCCAAAAACTAGTTTTTCATTTCAACATTTTTTCGAGCTATCCGCACGTGAGTGGTGTCGTTAGAAGCGCCTCGGCGAGGGCTACGTAAATATGTAATAAACTAAGGTAGGTGTAATATAAAAATTAAAGTTATGGTCCAAAAACTAGTTTTTCATTTCAACATTTTTTCGAGCTATCCGCACGTGAGTGGTGTCGTTAGAAGCGCCTCGGCGAGGGCTACGTAAATATGTAATAAACTAAGGTAGGTGTAATATAAAAATTAAAGTTATGGTCCAAAAACTAGTTTTTCATTTCAACATTTTTTCGAGCTATCCGCACGTGAGTGGTGTCGTTAGAAGCGCCTCGGCGAGGGCTACGTAAATATGTAATAAACTAAGGTAGGTGTAATATATAAATTAAAGTTATGGTCCAAAAACTAGTTTTTCATTTCAACATTTTTTCGAGCTATCCGCACGTGAGTGGTGTCGTTAGAAGCGCCTCGGCGAGGGCTACGTAAATATGTAATAAACTAAGGTAGGTGTAATATAAAAATTAAAGTTATGGTCCAAAAACTAGTTTTTCATTTCAACATTTTTTCGAGCTATCCGCAAGTGAGTGGTGTCGTTAGAAGCGCCTCGGCGAGGGCTACGTAAATATGTAATAAACTAAGGTAGGTGTAATATAAAAATTAAAGTTATGGTCCAAAAACTAGTTTTTCATTTCAACATTTTTTGCGAGCTATCCGCACGTGAGTGGTGTCGTTAGAAGCGCCTCGGCGAGGGCTACGTAAATATGTAATAAACTAAGGTAGGTGTAATATAAAAATTAAAGTTATGGTCCAAAAACTAGTTTTTCATTTCAACATTTTTTCGAGCTATCCGCACGTGAGTGGTGTCGTTAGAAGCGCCTCGGCGAGGGCTACGTAAATATGTAATAAACTAAGGTAGGTGTAATATAAAAATTAAAGTTATGGTCCAAAAACTAGTTTTTCATTTCAACATTTTTTCGAGCTATCCGCACGTGAGTGGTGTCGTTAGAAGCGCCTCGGCGAGGGCTACGTAAATATGTAATAAACTAAGGTAGGTGTAATATAAAAATTAAAGTTATGGTCCAAAAACTAGTTTTTCATTTCAACATTTTTTCGAGCTATCCGCACGTGAGTGGTGTCGTTAGAAGCGCCTCGGCGAGGGCTACGTAAATATGTAATAAACTAAGGTAGATGTAATATAAAAATTAAAGTTATGGTCCAAAAACTAGTTTTTCATTTCAACATTTTTTGCGAGCTATCCGCACGTGAGTGGTGTCGTTAGAAGCGCCTCGGCGAGGGCTACGTAAATATGTAATAAACTAAGGTAGGTGTAATATAAAAATTAAAGTTATGGTCCAAAAACTAGTTTTTCATTTCAACATTTTTTCGAGCTATCCGCACGTGAGTGGTGTCGTTAGAAGCGCCTCGGCGAGGGCTACGTAAATATGTAATAAACTAAGGTAGGTGTAATATAAAAATTAAAGTTATGGTCCAAAAACTAGTTTTTCATTTCAACATTTTTTCGAGCTATCCGCACGTGAGTGGTGTCGTTAGAAGCGCCTCGGCGAGGGCTACGTAAATATGTAATAAACTAAGGTAGGTGTAATATAAAAATTAAAGTTATGGTCCAAAAACTAGTTTTTCATTTCAACATTTTTTCGAGCTATCCGCACGTGAGTGGTGTCGTTAGAAGCGCCTCGGCGAGGGCTACGTAAATATGTAATAAACTAAGGTAGGTGTAATATAAAAATTAAAGTTATGGTCCAAAAACTAGTTTTTCATTTCAACATTTTTTCGAGCTATCCGCACGTGAGTGGTGTCGTTAGAAGCGCCTCGGCGAGGGCTACGTAAATATGTAATAAACTAAGGTAGGTGTAATATAAAAATTAAAGTTATGGTCCAAAAACTAGTTTTTCATTTCAACATTTTTTGCGAGCTATCCGAACGTGAGTGGTGTCGTTAGAAGCGCCTCGGCGAGGGCTACGTAAATATGTAATAAACTAAGGTAGGTGTAATATAAAAATTAAAGTTATGGTCCAAAAACTAGTTTTTCATTTCAACATTTTTTCGAGCTATCCGCACGTGAGTGGTGTCGTTAGAAGCGCCTCGGCGAGGGCTACGTAAATATGTAATAAACTAAGGTAGGTGTAATATAAAAATTAAAGTTATGGTCCAAAAACTAGTTTTTCATTTCAACATTTTTTCGAGCTATCCGCACGTGAGTGGTGTCGTTAGAAGCGCCTCGGCGAGGGCTACGTAAATATGTAATAAACTAAGGTAGGTGTAATATAAAAATTAAAGTTATGGTCCAAAAACTAGTTTTTCATTTCAACATTTTTTCGAGCTATCCGCACGTGAGTGGTGTCGTTAGAAGCGCCTCGGCGAGGGCTACGTAAATATGTAATAAACTAAGGTAGGTGTAATATAAAAATTAAAGTTATGGTCCAAAAACTAGTTTTTCATTTCAACATTTTTTCGAGCTATCCGCACGTGAGTGGTGTCGTTAGAAGCGCCTCGGCTAGGGCTACGTAAATATGTAATAAACTAAGGTAGGTGTAATATAAAAATTAAAGTTATGGTCCAAAAACTAGTTTTTCATTTCAACATTTTTTCGAGCTATCCGCACGTGAGTGGTGTCGTTAGAAGCGCCTCGGCGAGGGCTACGTAAATATGTAATAAACTAAGGTAGGTGTAATATAAAAATTAAAGTTATGGTCCAAAAACTAGTTTTTCATTTCAACATTTTTTCGAGCTATCCGCACGTGAGTGGTGTCGTTAGAAGCGCCTCGGCGAGGGCTACGTAAATATGTAATAAACTAAGGTAGGTGTAATATAAAAATTAAAGTTATGGTCCAAAAACTAGTTTTTCATTTCAACATTTTTTCGAGCTATCCGCACGTGAGTGGTGTCGTTAGAAGCGCCTTGGCGAGGGCTACGTAAATATGTAATAAACTAAGGTAGGTGTAATATAAAAATTAAAGTTATGGTCCAAAAACTAGTTTTTCATTTCAACATTTTTTCGAGCTATCCGCACGTGAGTGGTGTCGTTAGAAGCGCCTCGGCGAGGGCTACGTAAATATGTAATAAACTAAGGTAGGTGTAATATAAAAATTAAAGTTATGGTCCAAAAACTAGTTTTTCATTTCAACATTTTTTCGAGCTATCCGCACGTGAGTGGTGTCGTTAGAAGCGCCTCGGCGAGGGCTACGTAAATATGTAATAAACTAAGGTAGGTGTAATATAAAAATTAAAGTTATGGTCCAAAAACTAGTTTTTCATTTCAACATTTTTTCGAGCTATCCGCACGTGAGTGGTGTCGTTAGAAGCGCCTCGGCGAGGGCTACGTAAATATGTAATAAACTAAGGTAGGTGTAATATAAAAATTAAAGTTATGGTCCAAAAACTAGTTTTTCATTTCAACATTTTTTCGAGCTATCCGCACGTGAGTGGTGTCGTTAGAAGCGCCTCGGCGAGGGCTACGTAAATATGTAATAAACTAAGGTAGGTGTAATATAAAAATTAAAGTTATGGTCCAAAAACTAGTTTTTCATTTCAACATTTTTTGCGAGCTATCCGCGCGTGAGTGGTGTCGTTAGAAGCGCCTCGGCGAGGGCTACGTAAATATGTAATAAACTAAGGTAGGTGTAATATAAAAATTAAAGTTATGGTCCAAAAACTAGTTTTTCATTTCAACATTTTTTCGAGCTATCCGCACGTGAGTGGTGTCGTTAGAAGCGCCTCGGCGAGGGCTACGTAAATATGTAATAAACTAAGGTAGGTGTAATATAAAAATTAAAGTTATGGTCCAAAAACTAGTTTTTCATTTCAACATTTTTTCGAGCTATCCGCACGTGAGTGGTGTCGTTAGAAGCGCCTCGGCGAGGGCTACGTAAATATGTAATAAACTAAGGTAGGTGTAATATAAAAATTAAAGTTATGGTCCAAAAACTAGTTTTTCATTTCAACATTTTTTCGAGCTATCCGCACGTGAGTGGTGTCGTTAGAAGCGCCTCGGCGAGGGCTACGTAAATATGTAATAAACTAAGGTAGGTGTAATATAAAAATTAAAGTTATGGTCCAAAAACTAGTTTTTCATTTCAACATTTTTTCGAGCTATCCGCACGTGAGTGGTGTCGTTAGAAGCGCCTCGGCGAGGGCTACGTAAATATGTAATAAACTAAGGTAGGTGTAATATAAAAATTAAAGTTATGGTCCAAAAACTAGTTTTTCATTTCAACATTTTTTCGAGCTATCCGCACGTGAGTGGTGTCGTTAGAAGCGCCTCGGCGAGGGCTACGTAAATATGTAATAAACTAAGGTAGGTGTAATATAAAAATTAAAGTTATGGTCCAAAAACTAGTTTTTCATTTCAACATTTTTTCGAGCTATCCGCACGTGAGTGGTGTCGTTAGAAGCGCCTCGGCGAGGGCTACGTAAATATGTAATAAACTAAGGTAGGTGTAATATAAAAATTAAAGTTATGGTCCAAAAACTAGTTTTTCATTTCAACATTTTTTCGAGCTATCCGCACGTGAGTGGTGTCGTTAGAAGCGCCTCGGCGAGGGCTACGTAAATATGTAATAAACTAAGGTAGGTGTAATATAAAAATTAAAGTTATGGTCCAAAAACTAGTTTTTCATTTCAACATTTTTTCGAGCTATCCGCACGTGAGTGGTGTCGTTAGAAGCGCCTCGGCGAGGGCTACGTAAATATGTAATAAACTAAGGTAGGTGTAATATAAAAATTAAAGTTATGGTCCAAAAACTAGTTTTTCATTTCAACATTTTTTCGAGCTATCCGCACGTGAGTGGTGTCGTTAGAAGCGCCTCGGCGAGGGCTACGTAAATATGTAATAAACTAAGGTAGGTGTAATATAAAAATTAAAGTTATGGTCCAAAAACTAGTTTTTCATTTCAACATTTTTTCGAGCTATCCGCACGTGAGTGGTGTCGTTAGAAGCGCCTCGGCGAGGGCTACGTAAATATGTAATAAACTAAGGTAGGTGTAATATAAAAATTAAAGTTATGGTCCAAAAACTAGTTTTTCATTTCAACATTTTTTCGAGCTATCCGCACGTGAGTGGTGTCGTTAGAAGCGCCTCGGCGAGGGCTACGTAAATATGTAATAAACTAAGGTAGGTGTAATATAAAAATTAAAGTTATGGTCCAAAAACTAGTTTTTCATTTCAACATTTTTTCGAGCTATCCGCACGTGAGTGGTGTCGTTAGAAGCGCCTCGGCGAGGGCTACGTAAATATGTAATAAACTAAGGTAGGTGTAATATAAAAATTAAAGTTATGGTCCAAAAACTAGTTTTTCATTTCAACATTTTTTCGAGCTATCCGCACGTGAGTGGTGTCGTTAGAAGCGCCTCGGCGAGGGGCTACGTAAATATGTAATAAACTAAGGTAGGTGTAATATAAAAATTAAAGTTATGGTCCAAAAACTAGTTTTTTCATTTCAACATTTTTTCGAGCTATCCGCACGTGAGTGGTGTCGTTAGAAGCGCCTCGGCGAGG